>JACEFZ010028404.1:20000-110000 GCA_014155875.1 Cepaea nemoralis | reverse complement strand
CTGATCCACGACTCTGGTGATCGAGTGAAATGGCGAGTCATGACCGCCCACGCTTTCCGGCATGGCACATGATTGATTGATTGACTAACTCTGTTATTCCCTCTGTTAGTCGTTTGCATAGTCGGCCTCTTTTTCCGGTTCCATTTGGTCTGTACATTATTGCTTGTTGTGCTAGACTGTTAGTTGGTAGCCTAGTTATATGACTGAACCATTTAACTTGCTGTTTTTTAATTAAATCTAGCACTGCTACCCATAGTTATCTTCTCCAAACATTCCTGTCATTTTACATGCCCAGAATATTTAAGTTTCCTCCATTTTATTTGCCTCACTAATATATCTTCTTCAGTATTGATTTCTTGTTGGATAGATCTGTTTGTACTCCTCTTCGTCCAATTAATTGTTAATACCTCTGCGCAAACTTTTCAATTGATTTGTTAAGCGTTCACGTTTGACACCAGTATGCTGCCACGGGAAATACGCCTGCTTTGAATAATTTGACTTTTGTTGTTCTTTCTGCTCCAGTTCGTGAAGGTTTTAATTGCTTTAATTTTCACATAGACATGTTAGTTCTTTTAATTTCTGTCAGCACACGTCCGTCTCACGTCGTCGTCAGTAAACCTGCAGATTAAAAAATATTAACTCTCTCTCTCTCTCTCTCTCTCTCTCTCTCTCTCTCTCTCTCTCTCTCTCTCTCTCTCTCTCTCTCTCTCTCTCTCTCTCTTTGTGTGTGAGTGGATGAGTGCGTGCGTTCGAGCGTGAATGAGTGAGTGAGTGGATGGGTGAGTGAGTGGGTGGGTGAGTGAATGAGTGAGTGAGTGGATGGGTGAGTGAGTAAGTGAGTGAGTGAGTGAGTGCGTGCGTGCGTGCGTTGAAGAGGAGGGGATGAGACGGTGGGTGGGTGGGTGAGTGAGTGAATGAGTGCGTGCGTGCGTGCGTGTGTGTGTGCGTGCGTGCGTTGAAGAGGAGTGAGTGGGTGGGTGAGTGAGTGAGTGAGTGAGTGAGTGAGTGAGCGAGGGAGCGAGGGAGATAGTGAGTGAGTGAGTGAGTGAGTGGGTGGGTGGGTGAGTGAGTGGGTGGGTGAGTGGAGTGGAGTGAGTGGAGTGAGTGAGTGAGTGAGTGAGTGAATGAGTGAGTGAGTGATTTCAAATATCTTTGCTCTTTAAAATAAGCAACTTTTACAACGCAGTCTTCTTTGCGGGACTTAAACTAATAAAGTATATTTATTAACATTTTACTTTCACTTGTGCTACCATGTGTAGAAGCATTTTGCTTCTTCTAATATATATATATATATATATATATATATATATATATATATATATATATATATATATATATATATATATATATATATATATATATATATATATATATATATATATGTATATATATATATATATATATATATATATATATCTTAATCTTGTTTGCAGGTATCTAAGACCACCTTTAACATTTTGCCTCTATTGCATTGTCAAAAGCTTATTGCACTGATTTATAGACTACCGTATTGATTATAATTCATATACTGTAGTGAAAAGCCAATAGTATCATCACCATGAAGCAGAAACTCCGCAGAACGTCGCCCTCATTACGGCCCGCGGAAAATATGCTCAACCCCTTGCCAGTTTCCCCGCCCTGTACATGTTCTGCCCCACGGTGTCTTCAATGTACCCTGTCCATCTTAGTCCGTTTCTACGAGCTATCTTATCCATCACTGCTATTGCGATACCAATGTGACGTTTAATATTACCAATATATTTCAGTTTCCGAGTGGTGATGATGTTTTTAGCCAGTTTTCTTCGATATTTACATTTTATAGAATGTCAGTATTTTTCTTTTCCTATGCCCAGTGTATTGTCTTTTGTGTTTCCTTTTTAATGATTGTGCAATGCAATTGCTATTAATTTACATGAGTCGACTTTGTCCAGACAGAAAGACATGGTAGTTAAATTATCGTGGTAGACTGAATTCAAAGTGCTGTGCTATAAGTGTTGAATATTTCAGCTTGAAGGATTCTTCTTCTTCTTCTTCTTTGCGTTCATCCGGAGTGTTTTTTCAGATGTGATTGCGGTGTGTCTCGTTAGGCACCCTTGGATCGAAACCCTTAGTCCAACACATCCGACATTTTGCGTGCATTTTTGACCAGGTTAGCAATCCTGGGAGACTCACTTTTGTGGTACTGTCCACCGCCCAGCTGGTCAAGTTGGAACAGTCGAAGTCTGCACAGTCATCCCTCAAATGAAGGCAGGGACAGCCCATAGCATTTTCCGCCATCCTGGGTGGCTTCCATAATTGCAGAGCCGACACATAACGCTCTGATGCTGGGCTCCCCGAAGGAATCGTCACGTCCTGCTCATGGCTGCTTTAATTCCTCACTTCAGTATATTGGGCATTTTGTTCGCCCCGGGCCGTTCCCGCACAAACCAGACAGGTCTGCAGACGGTATCCACTCAGCGAGTTTTCGGACATGTGCTTGTCGTTGCGCCCGTCAGAGCTGTTCCAGGCACGACAGACATTCGGAAAACTACCTAGTCAGGGCTGTTCCGAACAAGAGCGGCATTCGGAAACTAGGTAGTCAGAGCTGTTCCTAGCACGAGAGACATTCGGACGAGACATTTCACTCGGACGTAAATGCGTAGTGCCAATTTTTAGTTTGCCACCCGTAGGACGACACTTCCGACTTCCGGCGGGCATTTTTTAATGAGGTTAGCCTTCCTCGGGCTTGAAGGGTTTATCGTGCTGCTTTAGTTTATGGTGTGTGTTTTTTGCAGTACGTACCTGTTGACATGCACTGAAATATGCCAAGCAATAAATCATGCAATCTATTGTTTGTATCTTCGTTTTTCAAATTCACTATAGTATAGGAAAACATTTTTGGGATAGTGAAAATGTTTATGGCTCTTATCCGAATGTGAAGGATACATATTCTCAAAAATGTTTTCTCTTTACCATGTTTCCCGGCGTTGCGTCATATCTCTTAATACTAGTTAGCTAGTTAGTTAGTCGAGAGATAATCCACACTGGGTATCGAACCATTAAGTCCATAAGTGTTCAGATCCCGTCCTCAGTAAATCCCGCAGCGTGTAGCGACTAACCTTTGCTTTGCTATAGCCAATCAACGCCTGAGTTTCCCTTATCAATCCACATCATTATTGATTACTGAGCAACGAAGTTCACGACATCTTCTTCTCATAGCCAATGCCGTTCAGTGATCATGTCTGTCCACAGCCTTCTGTCTCGTGAGCTGCCGATCATTTCTGAACTGATACTGATGATGTCAAACTGTCCAGCATCTTCTCTCTTGGTCTCCAGTCAAATAATTATATTTGTCACTTATGGTAATGTGTGTGGTGGTATGTGATGGAATTTTCAGCTAAGAGTGGATCTAAAGCAAAATATATGCGACTACAAATCACATTTTCTTAAGCTCATTAGGAGTTAATTTTATGTCATAATTGATACAATTAATTTGAAACTCTTTACTTTAGATGCACTCTTTATTGAAAATGCCATCACATGCCACCATACACATTATCAGAAGTGGCTTGTATAAATATTGGAATGGAAAATGAGCCATATATTTGACTTCATCTGCAATTGTAGATGCTCAACTATTGGAACCACACTAAATGAAATTTGCTCAATTTCGGGCGACCTTCGAACTATTTCAAGCAAGACTATAGTAACTGGCGGCTTTGAACTATTTCAAGCAAGACTAAGTTATAGCAACTGGCGACCTTTGAACTATTTCAAGCAAGACTAGGTTATAGTAATTGGCGACCTTCGTACTATTTCACGCAAGACTAGGTTATAGTAATAATGTGCAGGACGTTTCCATCAACCTCAACCCCAAGTTGATTTTCCATGCAACTTGGACTCAGTAGTTTGCCAGTGCTTTCTGAACGAGAAGTCATCGTCGAGATCCAACTGACCAGTGTATGGAATGAACAGCGTACCTGATATTTAAATGCACGCGTATTAAGCCTCACGACCACTTAAATATAATGTATATTTGTATGCTTCTTGAATTGATAGAAAAGAGTGGAAATCTGATATTTTAAAGGTATTGTGAATACGTTTTATGTGGGTATTCAACGCCTACGATTGTCGTATTTTTATTTATTATTAATAATATTTATTAATATTATTATTTATTTATTATATAACGGAAGAAATCGCTATGGCACATTGGTTAGTGGGCTAGCTTACCATAACAGTCTTGCTTGTTCCCGAATGCACTATTTTACAGACGCAATATGTCGATAAAATTCTCTTACAGTAACTGTATACATTCAAAATGGCGCACACACACACACACACGCACGCACGCACACACACTTACACGCTTACTTCATGTCTCTTTATATAATCCCCAGCGGACAAGACGTTTAGAATCCTCGCAAGACACTATGGCGGACTGGGACGCCAGTAGATTGGACTATGTCAACAGCGATACCTACAATATACACAGTCGACAGAGTTCCCAGGGCAGCGGGTTTTCTGGCAGCAGTAAGGAAAATGCCAAGTAAGAATTGTGACTGTTATTTTGTGAAGATAGTTCGTGTGAATTTTTCACCTGAAGATGTCTGGAAGATCAGTGGGAGAAGAGGAAACAGCAGAACAAGAGAGATGACGTTGAATGAATTGAGATGGTGGTGCGGAGCAATATCATCAGCAAAGTTTATCCGACGCACAAGGGATCGAAGTTTGTGGAGCGACACGAACGCCTACGCCAGTTGACAGGGCGCATGATGATGTCGACATTGGATCATTGACCACATATGTTATAAGAGTTGTCACTGTCGAAAACATTGGATCATGACCATATATGTTGTGTGAGTTGTCACTGCCGATGACATTGGACCAGTGAACACATATGTTATGTCAGTTGTCACTGTCGATAATATTGGATCATGACCACATATGTTATAAGAGTTGTCACTGTCGATAACATTGGATCATGACCACATATGTTATGTTAGTTGTTACTGTCAATGACATTGGATCATGACCACATATGTTATATTAGTTGTTACTGTCAATGACATTGGATCATGACCACATATGTTATGTTAGTTGTTACTGTCAATGACATTGAATCATTGACTACATATGTTATGTCAGTTTTCACTATTAACGACATTGAATCATTGACCACATATGTTATGTTAGTTGTTACTGTCAATGACATTGAATCATTGACTACATATGTTATGTCAGTTTTCACTATTAACGACATTGGATCATTGACCACATATGTTATGTTAGTTGTTACTGTCAATGACATTGGATCATGACCACATATGTTATGTTAGTTGTTACTGTCAATGACATTGGATCATGACCACATATGTTATGTTAGTTGTTACTGTCAATGACATTGGATCATGACCACATATGTTATGTTAGTTGTTACTGTCAATGACATTGGATCATGACCACATATGTTATGTTAGTTGTTACTGTCAATGACATTGGATCATGACCACATATGTTATGTTAGTTGTTACTGTCAATGACATTGGATCATGACCACATATGTTATGTTAGTTGTTACTGTCAATGACATTGGATCATGACCACATATGTTATGTTAGTTGTTACTGTCAATGACATTGGATCATGACCACATATGTTATGTTAGTTGTTACTGTCAATGACATTGGATCATGACCACATATGTTATGTTAGTTGTTACTGTCAATGACATTGGATCATGACCACATATGTTATGTTAGTTGTTACTGTCAATGACATTGGATCATGACCACATATGTTATGTTAGTTGTTACTGTCAATGACATTGGATCATGACCACATATGTTATGTTAGTTGTTACTGTCAATGACATTGGATCATGACCACATATGTTATGTTAGTTGTTACTGTCAATGACATTGGATCATGACCACATATGTTATGTTAGTTGTTACTGTCAATGACATTGGATCATGACCACATATGTTATGTTAGTTGTTACTGTCAATGACATTGGATCATGACCACATATGTTATGTTAGTTGTTACTGTCAATGACATTGGATCATGACCACATATGTTATGTTAGTTGTTACTGTCAATGACATTGGATCATGACCACATATGTTATGTTAGTTGTTACTGTCAATGACATTGGATCATGACCACATATGTTATGTTAGTTGTTACTGTCAATGACATTGGATCATGACCACATATGTTATTTTAGTTGTTACTGTCAATGACATTGGATCATGACCACATATGTTATGTTAGTTGTTACTGTCAATGACATTGGATCATGACCACATATGTTATGTTAGTTGTTACTGTCGATGACAGTGTTCTTCTTCTTCTTCCTCTTCTTCTTCTTCTTCTTCTTCTACTTCTTCTTCTTCTTCTTCTTCTTCTTCTTCTTCTTCTTCTTCTTCTTCTTCTTCTTCTTCTTCTTCTTCTTCTTCTTCTTCTTCTTCTTCTTCTTCTTCTTCTTCTTCTTCTTCTTCTTCTTCATCTTCTTCTTCTTCTTCTTCTTCTTCTTCTTTTTCTTCTTCTTCTTCGTTCATCCGGAGTGTTTTTAGACGCAATTGCGGTGTGTCTCGTTATGCACCCTTGGGTCAAAACCCAACACATCCGACTTTAGCTGGCATTTTTAAATTAGGTTAGCCGTCGTGAGATAGTCTCACTGTTGTGCCGTCCACATCCCAACTGGTCAAGTCAGAACGGTTGAAGACTTCACAGTCAGCCCTCAAGGGAAGGCAAGGGCATACCTAGACAAAGTAAGACGTTAACACATGGGCATTTACCGCCATCCAAGGAGGCTTCCATACTTGCAGAGCCGATACGTCTAACCCAATCCCAGCACTTTTGTGGGGCAGATTGGGATTTTCTAAGCAATATTACTTTAGTTGTTTGTCATTGGTTTCTGAACGGCCATTGTGAAAATCAAAATCGAACCCGGTATGTCGAAATTATGAAACTGCGTTCACCACTACTAAGCCACACACGCCGTCTACATGTCTTAAAGACAATGACAAGCGTACAGAGACAGGCATTCTAGATGTGGAGTTAGACGAAGAAAAATCCTTGTCCTGTACGCACATGCCAGTCGCACTATTTTTCAAGGTTTGCTATCATTATTGCTCATCATTATCACCATTATCATCATGACTATCATGACCTTCACATCATCATTATCATCATGACCATCACCATCATATTCACCATCACCATCATCATCATAATCATCATCATCATCATCATCATCATCACCACTACCATCACCATCACCATCATCATCATCATCGTCATCATCATCACCATCGTCACCATGTAACAGACCCTTTGCAAAACTCCACCCTGATCCCAACCCACCAGAAGTATTCTCTATACTCCACCAGCCCCTCCTCCTTCCCCAACCTGTCCCACGTATTTCCATGCCTCGGGTGTCTTTAATGTCTGAGCCCATCGTCGTGTCGGTGGACCCCTTGCCTCTTCTTCCAGAAACTATGCCTGATATTACTGTTCTTTCTAAACCACTATATCGTTTAATATGGCCAAAGTATTTCAGTGTATACAGAACGGGTCGAACAACCAAAGTGCAAGTTCTACAAGGGGCACATAAAAACCGTAAACTGAAAAGATAAATTAGATGCAGACAGTCAACATTTGTTTGTTTGTGTTTTATTTGTTTGTTTGTGTGTGGTTTTTTTTTTTTTTTGGGGGGGGGGGGGCACACGTTATTAGAAGAAATATACTGGAGAACTTGGTGACAACTGGCAAGATTGGGGGGGGGGGGGGGAAGAGCAATCAATGGCAAGTCAGAGAAGTAAATATCTGGATGGTTTGACCACATGGCATGGTCCGGACAAAAACACAGGGCTGGTCCATGACTCTGGTGATCGTGTAAGATGGCGAAACATGGCCACCCACGCTTACCGGCATGGCACATGGTGATGTCGGTTTTCTAGACACGATGCTGTTAATTAGAATGGTTCCTTCTATGTTCAGAACTTGTCGTTGTCGCTTTCTTCATCTTCTGCACTGAATAATTTTTCTGTAACACTGATGATTAAAGGTCACAATTGTCTTATTTAGCGATTACGAAATGTTCCGTGATTAAGTCTGTATGTTACCTACCACAGGAAGGATGAACATTCTCAAACAGTTTACTTTAATGTGCTTGCTTACGTTGTGATATAGGTTCTTGAAACTGTTTAACCTCTGCAATGCTATGGTCAGCCTACTTCTGACTTCTTGAACGGTTCGCATTGTTGCTAATTAGGAGCCAAGTTATTCAGGTTGTGACAATTTCAGTATCTTCATTCTTCATTGTAACTGTTGGTTGGAGTGAATAAGATAAAGTAATTTATTTTGGGGGCCCAATAGACTTTCCAAAACTTTTTAGTCTCAGGCATATTTTGTTTAGCTGCGCCTGAAAAAAAAAATTGGACACATGTGCACACACGCATTCGCGCACGTTCAGTAGCGGGGACGTGCTGTCGGTTTATGAGGTGTTTGGTCCATCATATTTGTGTAGACCCGACTACACAGTGCAGCAGGTGGCGTGTCTTTCCACTCCCTAGCGATCGACGAGAGCTGGCATCGAACCTATGTTCGTTACATCCTTCCCGTTACACCACCTCACCAGCTGTAGAAATTCGGGTAAAGATGCACCAAAAGGCAAATATTGTGAGGATGTGGGTAACAGTGTCGTAGTGTTTAGAGAGTTAAACCCAACGAATAAACTATAAATACACCCGTTCCTACCCCACAGCTCCTGCAGCGACAGCACCGTGGATGACTCCAGCCAGAGGATGCTGATTCTGACGGAAGGCAATGACCTGGCCAGCGAAAGTATAACGGAAACCACACAGTCAGTATTTGGCGACAACAGTGATAAGTGAGGTCTTTTAAAATATACCAATATTAATTGTATTATTATTATTACTAAGTCAGGTCTTAGTCAGATATGACTGAGGTGCGGTATGACAGTAGTACTACCTGATTTCTGTTAGCGCCGAATGTTGGGCAGTGCTCACCAAATCCGACACTCCACATTGTGCCAACGGCTTCGGGCGGAGAAGCGCAATTGGAAGGGTACAAGCCTGACCCTAGTGCAAGGAAATGCAACCTAAAGACTAAATGTCATGTCATGGCAGGGCAGATGAAGTCTTAAGCCTTGGCTGACAACTGGTCTAGGATGGAAGCTCCGAAAGGCGGACAGTAAGAGCTGCTGCAGCTTGTCTTGCTCCAGGCGTATTAGCGTTACCTTTCCTCTAGAGTATATTAAGCAGGCCGAGAGAGGGGTCATGCTGCATGGGCAACACGTGGTCTCTAAATTCAGCCCAGGCTTTGTGCTATGGAAAGGTATAAAATAACTATTTTACAAGGGAGGTGTTATTCACATCGTGCTGCGAATAATACCGAGCATTGAAGACTCAAATCATTTTTTATGTATATTTTCTTCATTTAGTTCTGTATGAAGTTCCTAACCCTAACCTGAAACTTTAAAAGAACGTTCCTATTTCTATCGCCATTTTCGAACATATTCGGCGGTAGTAAACGTCACGTGACCAGCCACGTCTGCGAATAACACAGACCGTGGGAAGGCGTTATTCACAGCGCTCTGCGAATAATCACGTGGTTTTACAAACTATCTTCTGTCAAGAAGTCAAGGTGCCATTCATATTATTGTTATCTGTTCGTTTCTTGTTTCTTTAGTTTTAAACTCGTTTATCTCGTTCAATGGTTTCTTTAAAATTTGTAATACTTTTGCAAGAGGAAAAACTTACTGACCAATGAAAAGATGTTAGCTTCAACGAGAACAAAAGCGTTGGAGTGCTGCATAGAACCTGTGCTGGTGTATGGTTGTGAAGTGTGGACAATGAATAGAGAAGCTGAAGAAAAAAAAAATCTAATGGCTGTGGAAATGTGGTTTCTGAGGAAAATGCAAAGAATATTTTATTTTATGATCGTAGTGCGAAAAGGGACAGCTATCGGTAAATCTTCTGGAACTTTAAGTGTTAACAGTTAATCACCTAATATCATCAATCCGTGAACTAGTGTGGCTGGATTTCTTAGAATGTTACATCCCTACATCACTTCCTGCTCTGTGATTGTCCACTAGTTGAGAGTTTCGCTATCAGGACGACCCGGCTAGAGAAGTAATGTGATAAATTTGTTTGCTTTGCCTGGGAGTTTCTGAAAATATATCAATCTGGTGAAATCACATAGATAACCCACTTTCCCTATTCAAACAAGTCTACAATCTGCCACTGCTATTCAGAAAGTTCTTCTGTACCTGCTGAGCCGGCTCCCTGATAAATACCTATGTTCTGCTGCAGACTGCAAAGTTAACATAAGCGCGTCAAATAACATTTACTATGCGTGTGTTATCGCTTGTATCTGTTGAGATAATCATTATAATGTCACCACGTTTGCAGATCTTTTTGTCATGATCCTAAACATGTCCCATGGCAGGAATCTGCTGTGGGTGTATGACGTGCTAGGACCATGACATTTTGTAGTGTACGGGGGAATAAGTGGTCAGTCTTTCCCTCGCATAGCAAACACCATGCAGGCATCGATCCTCCGTCCAGTTGCGTTCATTTCGTTGTCAGCGTGACTTACTTCTGCTAATGCACTGGTGTAAAAGTAACCTCCTGGCAGATGGGGTGTGAAGTTTTCACAATTCACATATTCTATTCTGTGACAAGAGGTGTGAAGTTTTCACATTTCACATATTCTATTCTGTGACAAGAGGTGTGAAGTTTTCACATTTCACATATTCTAGGCTGTGACAAGAGGTGTGAAGTTTTCACATTTCACATATTCTAGGCTGTGACAAGAGGTGTGAAGTTTACACATTTCACATATTCTAGGCTGTAACTTGAGGTGTGAAGTTTACACATTTCACATATTCTAGGCTGTGACATGAAATGTGAAGTTTTCATGTTTCACATATTCTAGGCTGTAACTTGAGGTGTGAAGTTTACACATTTAACACATTCCAGGCTGTGACATGAAATGTGAAGTTTTCATGTTTCACATATTCTAGGCTGTGACAAGAGGTGTGAAGTTTTCACATTTCACATATTCTAGGCTGTGACAAGAGATGTGAAGTTTTCACATTTCACGTATTCTAGGCTGTGACAAGAGGTGTGAAGTTTTCACATTTCACATATTCTAGGCTGTGACAAGAGGTGTGAAGTTTTCACATTTCACATATTCTAGGCTGTGACAAGAGGTGTGAAGTTTACACATTTCACATATTCTAGGCTGTAACTTGAGGTGTGAAGTTTACACATTTCACATATTCTAGGCTGTGACATGAAATGTGAAGTTTTCATGTTTCACATATTCTACGCTGTAACGTGAGATGTGAAGTTTACACATTTCACATATTCTAGGCTGTGACATGAAATGTGAAGTTTTCATGTTTCACATATTCTAGGCTGTGACAAGAGGTGTGAAGTTTTCACATTTCACATATTCTAGGCTGTGACAAGAGATGTGAAGTTTTCACATTTCACATATTCTAGGCTGTGACAAGAGGTGTGAAGTTTTCACATTTCACATATTCTAGGCTGTGACAAGAGGTGTGAAGTTTTCACATTTCACATATTCTAGGCTGTGACAAGAGGTGTGAAGTTTACACATTTCACATATTCTAGGCTGTAACTTGAGGTGTGAAGTTTACACATTTCACATATTCTAGGCTGTGACATGAAATGTGAAGTTTTCATGTTTCACATATTCTACGCTGTAACGTGAGATGTGAAGTTTACACATTTCACATATTCTAGGCTGTGACATGAAATGTGAAGTTTTCATGTTTCACATATTCTAGGCTGTGACAAGAGGTGTGAAGTTTTCACATTTCACATATTCTAGGCTGTGACAAGAGATGTGAAGTTTTCACATTTCACATATTCTAGGCTGTGACAAGAGGTGTGAAGTTTTCACATTTCACATATTCTAGGCTGTGACATGAGGTGTGAAGTTTTCACATTTCACATATTCTAGGCTGTGACGTGAGGTGTGACGTTTTCACATTTCACATATTCTAGGCTGTGACGTGAGGTGTGAAGTTTTCACATTTCACATATTCTAGGCTGTAACATGAGGTGCGGTGGCCAGTTCTTTTCTTCGCCACTTTTTCTTCTTAGACAATCGTCATAAAATCGGAACATTAACCGATGCAGAATTCTTATTTACCTTTTGTTCCGACTTCCTGAGAAATACACATGTAATTCAATACTTTTGCTATACGCCCGCATCGTACACTATAGAATATAGATGAATGGCAATTATGGGTTGAACGTCATTATGAAGCGAACTGGCAGGGGATCTCAAAGTTAGGCGTAGTGAATAGAAACAATGAAGTGGTAAAGCCTCGGATACTCATCAGCCTCGGTTACTCGTCAGCGTCGGACACTCATCAGCCTCGGATACTCATCAGCCTTGGACGCTCATCAGCCTCGGTTTCTCGTCAGCGTCGGACACTCATCAGCCTAGGACACTCATTAGCCTGCTCGCGAATGAAGATCGAAAGATGCCCACGGAAGATGTGATTTGTTAATTGGACCAACATATTCTAACGTCCACCGAGTGTGAATTCTATTAATTGACAAATAGTTTCAAATTTCCATCGTAGGGAAATCCTACTGCTTGACATTTCGGCTCAGATGTCCGCCACATGTCGTCTACTAAACGGCGTATCGGTGAGAAATCGTGCTTCGTTGTCAAATCCAACCACGCCGTTGTAAGTCAAGTGAATAAAGGTCCCTTTCATACGCTTAGGCCTAGACAAAGAACAAGCAATTAGGAAGTCGAATAGAGCCTCTGGAGATGTGGATATACAGAAGAATTTGTCGTATTTCATGGAAACAAAAACAATTAAGCACAGTTAGTTGCATATCCTTTACAGGACGTTGCAGTCAACTGAAGCATTGTTTGGCTGCGTGTGATTCCTAGGCAAGTTTACTTTAAGTAGTTCAAAGACCGAGATCTGTGGAGATCCATGAACACCTACACCAGCTGGCAGGGCACATGATGATGATGAGTTTGCTATTGCTTTCTGAACGACCGGCGACCATACCACTAAATGGAAGTCAAAGCAAAGTTTGCAAATCGCCGGTAGAGATTCTAGAAAAAAAAACTAGGAATGAAAAGAGAGATGCAATGAAGTGTCGTCTCCACAATGAAGGTTGACTGCAATGGATCTCCAACACTGTCTGCCTCTCGCCTTGATTGCATATTCTGTCAGACTGCTGCTCGTTCATCTCTTGATGTTATCTTACCACCGGTATCGTTGTCTACCTCTTGCTCGCTTGCCTTCAACCTTACCCTCCAGTATAGTTTTCATAAGAATGTTATGTCTTTTAACGTGGTCCAAATATTTCACTTACCTTTTTAAATATTTGTTTCATGAACTCTTTATTCATTCCCAGTTTTTCTAGAACTTCTGTATTTAATTGATTTTTGTTTCCACGAAACACGACAAACTCTTCTGTATGTCCACATTGTACAACAGTTATCATCAGTCCTAAATCTACAATGCTGGTTGATGAGTGCCAGAATGGCCTCGGATCACTGTATCTCTAGGGGATAACAACTCCTAGATGCCATGGCAGTTCGATTGAAGCCTATGATGCAAATGTATCCGTGGCGAACTGCCCTGACGCGAGGTGAAAATCTTGCATGGGGTACAACCAGCACAGATCCCTCTGGAGTATCCCTTTACGGGCATCATAATGCCCTTAACTATCCACCGTGCCTGCTACTGAAGTCACACACCACAGGCAGTACATTATTTTCTTTTGTATGAGAAATCAGAGGATTCTCTCTCCAACAATGTTATTTTCACATCAGGTTTAAATTACCACGAAGTTGCAAGAATAAAATTCAAAAGTTATAAACTGCCCTGTCAAGATTTTCGCATTGGATTTTAAGATTTCTTTTTACCAGACTACGTTGTTTGCCTCCTTCAAAGTTACCCTAACGAAAGAGGTGTTCATTGAAGCACAGTTTTTTGCCCTAGGTATTCACCAAGTTTTTCAGTTTGCGTTTTGCTCACGATCTACATGAACACGAAATGTACCCCTATTGCCTTAAATGGTTTTACATTGGCCTACATACAACGCTACTCGACCATACTAAACTAAACTCCGTAGCAAGAACTTGCTATGGGTTAGTGAAGTGATAGAGCAAGCACATTGCTGTAAGCCGTAGTGCATTGAGGGTTTGGTGATTAACATTTTCTCTCCAGTAGCGAACGTAGAGAGCTGGTATCGAACCCATACCTGGCCACGTTCATGCCATTGTGAGTGTAACACCCTACCCCACATACAAGACTTTTAACTGTCGTTTTGTCATTCATCTAAAGCTGCTGTTTTTGCTGGATATAATCTTCTAATGGAAACCAGTTGTGTATGGTCGTTATTTTATTGTTACATTGTTTGAACTCTCCCCTCCTCGATTCGTATGTGTATTACGTGAGCCCATGATGACAGACCTCTGTCGGGTCCCCAGGTCAGTTTTCAGTGTCCCAACGAGACAGCCATTCAAGCATGGTTCGGGATATGGCACAGCGAAAGCTAAAGCCGCCAAGAGCCCCTTCACAGCACGTATGTTTTCATCTTTACTTTATTACCACTTATGTTTTCATCTTTACTTTATAACCAATTATATTTTCATCTTTACTTTATAACCATTTATGTTTTCATCTTTACTTTGTAACTTATTATATGTTTTCTTCTTTAATTTATGCCTATTATATTTTTTCATATTTACTTTATAACTCGTTGTATGTTTTAATCTTTACTTTATAACCAATTGTATGTTTCTATCTTTACTTTATAACCTGTTATATGTTTTACTTTTTACTTTATGGCGTGTTGTATGTTGTATCTTGGTGTCAGGTCTTAGTCAGATATGACTGAGCTACCGTATAACAGTAGACGGTACTACCTGCTCTGTGTTAGCGCTGAGCGTTGGGCGGCGCTTACCAAACCTGACACCCCACGTTGTGCCAATGGCTTCGGGCGGAAGAGCGCAATTGGGAGGGTACAAACCTTACCCTGGTGAGAAGAAATGCAACCTAAAGACAAAATCTCATGGCAGGGCAGACCATGCCCTAAGCCTTGGTTGGCGGCTGGTCTAGGATCGAAGCTCCGACAGGCGGACAGTTAAAGCATTGCTTTGCTGTTCCGGCAGCTTCTGCAGCTTGTCTTGTTCCAGATGTAGAGGTGTTACCTTTCCTCTGGAGTGAACTAGGCAGGCCGAGAGAGGGATCATGCTGCATGGGCAACACATGATCTCTTTATTTTAGCCCAGGCTTTGTGCTATGGAGAGGCAATAACTCCATCCTTGGTCTTAACCGGTCTCGGAATCAAAGCGAGAGGCAACTGTTACGAGTTGTAAGTCCCTGTCAATTGGCGTAGACATGGGGCTCCACGCGTTGCCTCTGACGATGGGAGAAACCTACAGGTGTCACTGATCAGCTACCGCTCGCCTCAAGCTGGGAAGCCCCCGGCCAATTGGGTGCTGATCCGTCACAGCCTGCCTGCTTCAATGGGTGCTTGGAGCTAGGACAAAATCTGAATCGCAGGCTGTAAAACCAATGCACCAAGTACTAATAAAAATATAAATAGAAACCTCAAGCTACGGCTTGCAGTCTGGAACGTGAGAACCATGTGTCCAGGATTTTCTACTGACTTGACCAATATCTGCCAACTCACTCGATCACCAGAGTCGTGGATCAGCTCCGTGTTTCTGTCTCGACCATGTCATGTGGCCACGCCATCCAGGTATTTAATTATTGGTCTTTCCCTTGGTCTGTTCCCTTCGGTCTTGCCAGTTGTCACCAAGTTCTCCAATTCATTTCTTCTCTTAACATCCCCAAAAAATTGTGACTATCTACGTCTAATGTCTCTAATCAGTTTGCGATCTTCATTTGTTTCTTGAAGAACTTGTTCATTGGTTTTTCTGTCTGTCCATGGTATTCTTTGCATTTTCCTCAGAAACCACATTTCCACAGCCATCAGATGTTTTTCATCTTGTCTGCTCATTGTCCACGTTTCACATCCATATAAAAGTACAGGTTCTATGTAGCACTTCAACACTCTTTTTCTCATTTAAATTGATATCTTTATATTGGTCAGTATGCTTTTCATCTTGCAAAAGGCTACCTTCGCCATGGCAATACTTGTTCTAATCTCTTCAAGGCATCTCCCATCAGATGTTATGACTGTTCCGAGATAGTTGTACCGATTCACTTTTTTAAGAATATGCCCATTTACTTGTATATTACATTGTGGTATTTCTTCCTTCCTAGTGACGACCATAATCTGTGTCTTCTTACAATTCAATTCTAACCCTAGTTGTTCACTGTGTGCAACAACCGCATCTACTAAATTTTGCAGGTCCTGTTCATTGTCTGCAATCAAGACTGTATCATCTGCGTATCTAATGTTATTGATGTATCGTCCCCCAATGTTGATTCCTTCCATATCTTCTATATTTCTGAAAATATGTTCACTGTACAGGGAAAAAAGATCTGGAGACATTACACATCCCTGTCTCACACCTCTCTTAATAGGCTGATATTGACCTACTTCATTATCAATTCTTATGGCAGCTTGTTGATTCCAATATATGTTTTTTACAAGTCTGAGGTCTTTTCCATCAATTTGTAGATCTTCAAGCATCCTTATCATGTCGACATGTCTCACTTTATCGAAAGCCTTTGTGTAGTAAATAAAGCAGAGGTGTAGAACGTTCAATTACTGCTCTCAGTATGTACACAGCATTCACTGTACCCTTGCCTTCTACAAACCCACATTGTTCCTCTCCTATTTCAGGTTTTATTTTCTTCTTAACTCTTTGCGTGATAATTCTTAGCAAAATCTTAGTGATGCGACTCATTATACTAATTGTTCGATGTTGATCACATTCCACGGCTCCTGATTTCTTTGGGAGTGCACTAATACCAATTACACCAGCAGTATGTTTCACTATTACAGTACATAGGAATGTTTATCATAACTGTACATATAGTCCTACCAAAAAGACCAGGAGAAGTTGAATATGATGATGTTTGTATAATCGACCTCATAAACCATGTCACTAAGTTTCTACTCAGAATTATAATTAGACGAACAAGAAAGAAAATAAAAACAGATATTGGCGAAGAACAGTATGGATTTTTTAAAGGAAAAGGTACAAATAATGCAATAAACATTACGAACATTAATAAAGAGATCAAAAGAGACACAAAATTAGATATATTTGAGCTTTATAGATTATACCATGGCATTTGATAAAGTAACACCTGATGAAATTATACAAATGTTGGAAGATATCAACATTGATGGGAAAGATCTCAGAATAATACAGGATATTTACTGGAACCAAGTAGCTGCAATAAAATGGAAAATAAAGAGGGCAGTTATGAACAGATGTAGCAAGGAATACGACAGGGGTGTGTTTTGTCACCGGATCTCTTCTCTCTCTCTACATATGAAATAATAACGACAGGGGTGTGTTTTGTCACCGGATCTCTTCTCTCTCTACATATGAAATAATAACGAGAGAGATCAAAAAGAGGCCAGGAGTGCAGTTTATAATGTAAACAACCTACGCTATGCAGGTGATACGGTATAACGGCAGAAAATGCCAAAGATCTACAACTTTTGAATATTGTAGGGACAGAGCGTGCAACAACCGTAAGGGGTTAGTTAAACGCAGTTTCACAATTATCCAAAATACCAAGTCAAGGGTTCGAAATCACCCGCTTCCGATTCCTGAAGGAGATCGCTTTGCGTTGATTTGTATTATATGAGGCTTCAGCCGCTCAGAAGGCAATGGAAAACCACTGGGCGCAAAATTGCCTAGGAAATCACAAACAGCGAATAAATAATTGGGTTTGCAATGCAGCATCCCATAAAGGGCATGTATAAATAAATTGTTTGCATATCCTTTACAGGACATTGCTGTCAACATCAGCATCTTTCAGCTAATTGCTGATTTCTTGGCAAGATTACGCTCAGTAGTTTGCCATTGCTTTCTGAGCGGCAGGCTCACATACCCCTAAGTTACCGACGCGATTCGAACCACTGCTGATTCTCACCGTCGTCACGTTACTTACGAGAGTATACGAGATTACGGAGAAAAGTCGCTAACCTCTAGGCCAGGAAGCCGGCAAAGGGCATGTAACTACCTGTTATTCGGGACAAATACCTCACCTGTATAATGTACACGCAGCACTGTAGCTAGCCTTACACAGCACATGTGTGTACAAGATAAATTAACACAGTTGTGTCTGTGACAACATGCCAGGGTCTACATTGTGAGAAAGTGCCTCCCCCACCCCCCGGGCATAAGGCTGGAGTCGGTTGACAATGAACTATTTAAACCCCTGGAGAAAACATGATCCATCCAGTCAGTCCGCATGTTAGTCGTTAGTAGTTAATCGCGGTTCCAATTTCACGGCAAAGGGTCACCCCCATAATGCTTCGTTCCTGTGTCTGTGAATATCATATAAAATGCTCCCATTGCCCCATGTGAAAAGTGAAACAAACAGCAGTACCGACAAACCAACAGCACGCACAGGCAAGTGCATGCATACGGCCGCTGCCAGAATGCCAACACAACAGTCCGCCACGAAAATGACAGTTTATCACCAATGGAAGCAGCAGTCAATAGAAAAGGAGCAATTCACACACATTACCGCATAATGGAAAACTAGCTAGTTCAGCAACCGGCCGCCGATATTTTCTGAACATGCAGTTCACAATACAAAACCGCAGACTGATGTAACAGCACTCCACGCGAAATCCATAGCTCACGGTGTCGCTCCAAGCACTTAGCTGGGGGACGGAACCATTGTCCGTATGTGCTGTGCTGAATTATGCCCTGGTTACATTCTGACAGGCCTCACCGCAGATGTAGAATTCCAGTACCGGTCTTGCACGCCCTGCTTGATTTTAAGAAGGAAAGATGAGCTATGCAGATGAGTTCTTGTGGTGATGGTACCTTAATCTAACGTGCTAACAAGCATAAATTGACTGCTGCTTTCCTTGAAAATATTCATCTTGACGTTTGAAAGTTTACGAAAAACTCGGAAGAAATGCTCCATATATTCAGGAAAATCATCATTAAACCGCCTGTACATTGAAGGTGTGTCGACAGAGTTACCAAAGCCCTCTGCCGTGCGTTTTTAGATTGCAATCAGGCAGGTTTATCATCGTTATCGTTCCATTACCTCTACCCCGTCCAACCTCAGAAGAGAATTTATAATTAGGGCCAATCCCAGTCCCAGATTAACATAATACTGAACCGAATCAGTCACATTTCTGATATTAATTCGAAAGGGATTATTGTCCATAGGAAGTCATGAATTCCAGCCCTTTTCTTGATGTTGTCCACATGTATGTAACGGCCTCTTCCTCTTGCAAGCTTTTATCCTCTTTTCGTCCAGCATATCCTTCACCAAGGACCCATGTCTCCTTTCATGGCTGTCGTATCTTGTTTTCCTTTTAGGGAAGCTTCTAGGCTTGAATAGAAAGTAGCAGTTCGGATAGAATATAAATACCAGAAACAAAGGGTGTTGCGGAGACAGGCTTTCGTCGGCAAACAAACACATGACATTACAACAATCTTTAGCTATTTGTGATTTCTTGGCAAGTTTAACGTTCAGTAGTTTGCCATTACTTTATGAACCACCGGTACTCATACCGTTGAAAGAAAAACAAGCGCAAGGCGGCCTGTTTCCAAATCGCGCCGCAGCTATGTTTCGAATTCGGTATGCAGGATTGCAAATTGCCTTCGATACCCCTTCGCCGCAGCATCGACATACAAAAGTACCAATTTAACACTGGAGTTTAAAAATATCAATTTGTTGCTAAGTTTACTTTCGTTTGAATGTCCATTTTCCCTTGTGGATAATTGTCAACTATTTGTATTGTTTCCCCCAGCTCCCATTGATACAGTACCTGTGGAGGACATCACTATACCCAACGACGGCAACCTGTCAGCATTCACGAGCGTCCAGCTCGCCAACTTCCTCAAATACCTCAAGGTCGACGAGAGAATCATCTCCCACTTGTACCGGAAGTCGGTAGACGGGAAACGGTTCTCCAAAATGACCGATTCAGAACTGGATACTCTGGGTATAAACAATCCGGTAATCATATTCTTCAGGACCAAGAGCAGTGTCAAGAGCAAAAAGAAAGGGCCGTTCATGCTGTAGGTATGCGAGGATTTGTTGGAGAAGAAGTATTGTAACCAAAGAAGTATTCAGAGCATGTATGGAAGAGGTGAGGCGACCAATTACCTGTAGAGGACGTAAAATGCGCTGTCTGGTTAGCATCATCATGATTTGGATGATAGAATAGGGTTGGTTTGAATATGTTATTCAACATAGTAGAGGTGAGATAGCATAGAGTTGATTTGAATATGTTATTCAATATGGAAGAGCTGAGATGGCCAACAACATGTAATATGTGATCTCTTGTTATCATCATCATCATCATCATCATCATTTAGATCATGTCCTAGTTTGACACTGATAGCATAGAGATGGTTTTAATATATTATTTATTATCTGTCGTTTTAAGGTTAAAGAAATATTTGGGTGTTTCAGTATCGGTGTCTGTTGATTTTTAAGCGCACTTGATTTTTAACATCTAATTTCGATTTCTCTGTCTGTTCTATCATACTCGTAATCACAGAGAACATTTTGCACTGATAACATTTCGGCCAATTGCAGATAAAGTAAATCCTGTCTTTCATGCACTATCTGAAGTATTCAAACAGTGTTGTAGTGTATAGTTTAATATCTGCTGGTAAAATCATTCATTCATAACGTTTGAACATACCTTGTGGATGACTAAATGCATGCTAACTGTTAAGTAACTGTCATACCCCAGGTCTGACTACACAGTGTGACAGACGAGCATTTATTGTCCCAATTCTAATCATCATCATCATGTGAAGTGCCGATAAGCGTGCGCGGTCATGTTTTGCCATCTCACTCAATCACCAGAGTCGTGGATCAGCTCCGTGTTTCTGTCTTCGACCTATGCCATGTGGCCAAGCCATCCAGGTATTTACTTCTCTGTCTTCCCTTGGTCTCTTCCCTTCGATCTTGCCAGTTGGCACCAAGTTCTCCAATTCATTTCTTCTCATGACATGCCCAAAAAATGTTGACTGTCTACGTCTAATATCTCTAATCAGTTTACGATCTTCATTTGTTTCTGGAAGGACTTGTTCATTGGTTTTTCTGTCTGTCCCTGGTATTCTTTGCATTTTCCTCAGAAACCACATTTCCACAGCCATCAGATGTTTTTCAGCTTGTCTGCTCATTGTCCACTCTTCACATCCATACAAAAGTACAGGTTCTATGTAGCACTTCAACACTCTTTTTCTCGTTTCAATTGACATATTTTTATTGGTCAGTATGTTTTTCTTCTTGCAATAGGCTGCCTTCGCAATGGCAATTCTGGTTCTAATTTCTTCAAGGCATCTCCTATCAGATGTTATGGCTGTTGCGAGATAACTACTGATTCACTTGTTTAAGAATATGCCCATCTACTCGTATATCACATTGTGGTATTTCCTTCTTCCCAGTGACGACTATAAATAATCTGTGTCTTCTTACAATTCAATTCTAACCCTAGTTGTTCACTGTGTACAACCGCATCTAATCATAATATCAGAAATGTCAAAGATCCATTTACAAACTTATACGCCGTGTTAGGCATATGGTGCTAAACCCATATTTGTATAGACCAGTCAGCACGCATGCGAATGAAGTGGTCAATATCATGAAGTGGTCAATATCATGAAGTGGTCAATATCATGAAGTGGTCAATATCATGAAGTGGTCAATATCATGAAGTGGTCAATATCATGAAGTGGTCAATATCATGAAGTGGTCAATATCCTGAAGTGATCAATATCATGAAGTGGTCAATATCACGAAGTGGTCATTATCATGAGTCAATATCATGAAGTGGTCAATATCATGAAGTGGTCAATATCATGAAGTGTCCTCAAGTGGCAGCTTTTACTTCCTGAGACATTTCCTGGTGCATATTTTAGGCTGGGCCGGCTTCAGATTCTCATGTCAATGAAACATTTTCCTATCCATGCGGATTCGAACCCCTTACCCAGGGTCCGCGAGATGAGCGTCTAGCCACTATTCTATCGTGGCTACCATGAAAAGGGCACCATATCAAATTATAAAATGTATAGTTCTTCAAGAGGAAAACTTATCATTCAATGTGAAATCCATGACAGACAGAAAAACCAATGACCAAGTCCTGCAAGAAATAAATGAATATTTTAAACTGATTAGAGAAATTAGACGTAGACAGCCAAAAAAATTTGACAACTTTATGAGAAGAAATCAATTGGAGAACTTGGTTACAACTGGCAAGATCAGGGGAAGAGTGGAAGACGGAGAAGTAAATACCTGGATGGTTTGGCCACGTGGCATGGTCGATACAAGAACACAGAACTGATCCACGGCTCTTGTGATCGAGTGAGATGGCGAAACATGACCTCCCACGCTTATTAGCATGGCACATGATGGAAGGATTAAAATCCGTGACTACTGGGCCCACAGGGAAAGATCTAACCGCTACAATCCTGAGGAGCCCGAATAATCATATCAATCAATCAATCAATCATGTGCCATGCCGGAAAGCGTGGGCGGTCATGACTCGCCATTTCACTCGATCACCAGTGTCGTGGATCATCTCAGTGTTCCTGTTTCGTCCATTCCATGTGGCCATCCAGGTATTTCCTCTCGGTCTTCCTCTTGGTCTGTTCCCCTCGATCTTGCCAGTTGTCACTAAGTTCTCCAATCCATTTCTTCTCATAACATGTCCAAAAAATTTTGACTGTCTACGTCTAATTTCTCTAATCAGTTTACGATGTTCATTTGTCTCCTGTAGTACTTGGTCATTGGTTTTTATGTCTGTCCATGGTATTCTTTGCATTTTCCTCAGAAACCACATTTCTGCAGCCATCAGATGCATTTCAGCTTGAATGCTCATTTCCAAGTTTCACATCCATACAAAAGAACAGGCTCTATGTATCCCCTCAACACTCTTTTTCTCGTTTCAATTGACATCTTTTTATTGGTCAGAATGTTTTTCATCTTGCTAAAGGCTACTTTCGCCATGGCGATTCTTGTTCTAATCTCTTCAAGGCATCTCCCATCAGATGATATGACTGTTCCAAGATAATTGTACCGATTCACTTGTTGAAGAATATTTCCATTTACTTGTATATTACATTGTATAATCATATATCTCATCTCATCTCATCATGTTCCTCTTGTACCTTGCGGTGTCGAGGTGAAGTATAAACTTCGTGAGAGTGCCCGGTTATGGGCTTCGTATATCGACATTCCCATGGATTCTGTTATTCCCTCCGTCCAGCGTTTACGTGGTCGGCCTCTTCCTCTGTTTCCATCTGGTCTGTACGTCATTGCTTGTTGTGGCATGCTGTTGACTGGTAGCCTACTTGCATGGCCAAACCATTTGACTTGCTGCTTTCTAATAAAATCTAGAGCAGCTTTAACCCCCACTTTAGTCCTGATTTCTTCATTTCTGATCTTATCTCTTCTTGATACGTTGAGTATTCTTCTCAGGAACCTCATTTCTGTTGTTGTGATTTTTCTTTTCTCTTTTTCTGTCATTGTCCAGGTTTGGCATTGGTAGCACAGAGTTGGTAGGAAGATTGTGTTGTAAAGTGCTTTCTTAGTAGTTATTGATACATGTTTGTTCTTTAGTATTGGTGCCATTTGTCCAATGAGTTGATTTGCCTTATTGCACCTATTTTCGATCTCGTCTTCTGATCTGCCATTTGATGATATTATACTTCCTAGGTACTTGAAGCTCTTTACTTGTTTCAAGGGATGTTCGTTTAGGTGAATTGTTGCTGTTTGTTCTTCTTTAGTTATAGTCATTACCTCTGTTTTGCTTGTGCTAATTTTCATGTTATGTTCCCTACACATTTCGTTTAGACTATTCATGTGGTCTTGTAATTCAGCTTCTGATTTTGCTATTAGTGCTTGGTCGTCCGCAAACAGGAGTTCTCTAATGGTTAGGTTTGCAGATGGTTCTTCTTCTGTGTTCTCATCATGCGGTATTCTTGCTGTCTCTGCTTGGCTGGTTTCTTTACATATGTTGTCTATATATGTTATGAACAAGAGAGGGGACAGGACACAACCTTGTCGTACTCCAGATCTTATGGTGAAGGGTTCTGAGTGTCCTCCAGTTGCTCTCACTATGCATTCACTGTTGTCGTATAAACTTCTACATAGGTTTGTTAGATGTGTACTCACTCCATATTGTTTAAGGATCTCCCACAGCTTGTTTCTATCTACCCTATCAAATGCCTTTTCTTGGTCAACAAAGGCTAAGTAGAGTGTTTCATTGAATTCAATTGATTTTTCTATAAGTTGTCTAAGAGCAAAAATGGCGTCTGTGCATCCTTTGTTTTTCCTAAATCCAAGCTGCGTTTCGCTTAGCTGGGGTTCTAAAGTAGTTCGTAATCTTTTTTCAAGAATTTTGCAAAATATTTTCCCAGTATGACTCAACAGTGAAATGCCTCTGTATTGTGTGCAATCTCTTTTGCTGCCTTTGTTTTTCCAAATTGGGATAATTATGGCATTTCCCCAGTCTCGTGGTGTCTGTTGTTCTACCCAAACATGGTTGAATAGTCTATGTAGCCAAGCTGTTCCTACTTCCCTTGCTGCTTTAATTAGTTCATTTGGTATTTCGTCCTGTCCTGGTGATTTGTTCAATGGGGCTAATCTGATGGCTTCTATAATTTCTTCTTTTAGTATGTCTGGTTCTAGTTCCTCGGTGGCATCTGTGTAGGTCTCTTGAATTCCTGTGACATCTGATGGGATGTTGAGAAGTTGTTCGAAATACTGCTTCCATCTTATTAGGATGTGTTTTTGTTCACTTATTGGTTCTCCGTTTTCGCTGTTAATTATTTCAGTTGGGTCAAAGGGTACTCCTCTGGTTCGCATTGCACTTATCTTTTTGTAGAAGTTTCTGGTTGCCTCCTTGTAGTTTTTATTTATAATCATATATGCTTGCCATATTGTCAGTTCATACATTTATTACTGTTAATTGATATAAGGATTGTGCACTTTGTACTTTACATATTCGTGAAAGTGATTGTGCATATAAATGTCATGTTATTAATTAATATACAAATCAATGAGCGGTTATTTAATCATTGTATATTGTTCTAGCATTGGTAATTACTGTGTGTAATTATTGCTTTGATAATTACTGTACTACACAAAGGCTTCCGATAAAGTAAGCCATGTCGACGAGATAAAGATGCTTGCAGATCTACAAACTGATGAGGAAGGCCTTAGATTTTTAAGAACACATATTGAAAACAATGAGCTGTCATAAAAATTGATAGTGAAGTGGATCAATATCAACCTATTAAGAGAGGTGTTCGGCAGTGTCGCGAAATGTCTCCAGATCTGTATTCCCAATATAGTGAACAATTTATGAGAAATTTGGAAGATATGAGAGGAATCTCGATTGAACAAATATAACATCAATAATATACGATATGAAGATGATGAAGTATTGTTTGCAGACAACGAGCATGATCTGCAATATTTAGTAGATGTAGTTATTGTACGCAGTGAACTGCTAGGTTTAGAAATAAGTTGTAAGAAAATAGAGATTATGGTTGTCTTCAAGAGGCAAGAAATAACGCAATGTAATATACGGGTTAATAGTTTTTACTTAAACAAGTGAATCGGTGCCGGCTCCCTGGCCTAGGGGTTAGCAGCTTTCTCCGTTAACCCCGAATACTCTCGTGGTTGACGTGAGCGCACGAGAATTAGAAGTGGTTCGAGTCGCGCCAGTGACTTATGAGAGTATGGAGCCGGTCGCTCAGAAAGTCGTGGCGTGCTGATGAGCGTAATCCAGCCTAGGAATCAACATACAGCTGAAAGATGCTGGTGTTGACCGCAATATCCTGAAACAGGATGGAAACGCGAAAAAAAAAAAAAAAAAGTGGATCGGTACAACTGTCTCCGAACAGGCATAACATCTAATGGAGGGCACCTAATACGAAGTATAATAAGAATCGTTATGGCAAAGGTAACATTTTGTTAAATGGGAAAACATACTGACCAATGAAATGTTGTTAAATTCAGTAAGGGAAAAGTATGTTGAAGTGCTATATAGAACCTATATTGTTATATGCATGGGAAACATGGACAATAAGCAGATAAGCTGATAAAAATCTAATGCTAGGGGAAATGTGGTTTCTGGGAATAATGTGAAGACAACCGTGGACGGACAGAAAAATCAATTTAGCAAGTCCTACAAGAAACAAATGATTAGGCACAGACAGTCAAGACTTTTGGGGCACTTTATGAGGAGAAGTAAAATAGAAAAAGTATCGACAACTGGCAAGATTGATGATAAAAGAGCAACGGGAATACACAGATAAATATCTGAATGGCTTGGCCACATGACATAAAACATACAAGACTTCCTCTGAAGTCAGAGTGGGCTCGACTGAATGGCGAGGGACACCGGTAAAAGGGAAAGCAAGCCCACAAGCAAAACTCAGTCCTCTACTACAAACAGTGTGTAGGGACTACGCTTGAGTTTCAGCGAGCAAACAAAATGAAGAAAAGAAAATAAGATATACAAGACCACAGAGTTGATCCGTGACTCTGGTGATCGCGTGAGATGGCGGACCATGACCGCCTACGCTTATCGGCATGGCACTTAGTGATGATACAATGTATCTTTAGAAGAGATGAACGCGTGCCATATACTTATAACATGTGTATTCAGGATGATGTCTTGGAGACCTTATCATATTTCCAATGCTAGACAACTAGTGTCGCCTGTGACGTTCAACGCTAAACTAGTCGGGGATTTCTGAATATTTGACCAAGTCTGCTGCCTGTAGTAGATTTTCACGGTGGTCTTGGGTTCGATCCACGGCGGTGCAGATTTGATTTTGTAAAATATCGCTGGACACCCAGGGCGATCTATTTAACAGATTCAGTGACAAACAAAAATTCCAAAAGAAAAAAAATGGATGACGGAAAATGAGACGTATGGGCTTGAAATTTCTTCATTTGGTAGCAAGCATGTTATATTATAACGCAATGATAACATGTCTCCGATATATAACCGTGGCAAATACGGGAAGTCGCTAAAGACGATTATTCACTCCATGACATTTAATCAGTTAGCTTTAAAAAAAAATTGAACGTGTGTCAGATACTTGTCAGATTTGTATGCAGATGAGTGATCTTTAAGACATTGCCATATTCCCTCAGCTACACTACTATCTTTAATCTTGTAGGGCGAACTGGCCAGGGTGTCAACTTTCCCATGGCAAGAGGGTCCTGTTAAACCCCGATGAAGTGGGCCCATTTAAACATTGGACAATATGTTACACATGTTGATGTTCTTTGAGCAGCTTTGTCTCCTGGAAATCAATATTGGTAGACCCTGTTTGTCACTGTTTGTAGAAGTGCCATCTTATTCTGTACTTGGCTGTTCCGATGTGAAGTATGAAAGCCTGGTATCTGCTGGGTCGTAAACTTAAAAGTAACGTATAATGATTGTCTAATTAATCCTAAATATAGTCAAACATGTAGGGTTGGTTGGTAGGTTGGTTGGTTGTGAATCTTCTGGAAGACTTTGTGTTGTAACTCTTAAATCCGATGCATTGCCGATCAGATCCTATAAGCCCCGAAAAGAGCTTCTTGGAAATTTACTATGTCTGGCCTGGTACAGTTCATATAATTTATATTGTACTTTCACCCCTGAAACTATTAGCCACACTTCCACCCCTACCCCACCCCACACTCTGCCCCTTTCCAAAAAACACACACTTGTGTGTGTACGTGTGTTAAGGCAAATATTGCCTTGTGGCTGTCATTTATAAGGCAGTCTCCTTAAACAGTGATTGTACATTTGAGGGCGGGTGCCCAGTCGCCTACCTAGTCGTCTTTTCTCCCTGGACTTATATGTTATCGTTATAGATGACAGTTCCTCAAATGCCAAGATAGTCTGGCATCGGGGCGTAAAGCCTAATGAGTTTGAGCCTTCCACCAGCCAGGCTCTCCTGAAGCTTGAGATGATCTCTAACCCGAAGGCATCTATTTATGAGTTGTTCATCACAGGAACTAAGGAGTTCGATGTGCAGGACAAGAAGACCATCATCATCTTCGTTCCCGTCCCTCAGCTTAGGGCTTACCAGAAAATCCAAACTTGTCTGGTCCGTGAATGTGAAAAGACGTTCAACTGAAAATTTTCCCAGGCCAACATGGAACAGCAAGAATAAGCAGAAGAGACCATGGATCCATACTCTGAGAGCTCTACGTGATGCTTTTGTGGAGGACTTGTGTTTCCCTACTGAGATTCTCGGCTAGCGTTTACGAGTTAAGTTGGATACTTCCAACGTCATTAAAGTTAATGTGGATAAAAGCCAACAAAACAATGCTGTGCACAAGCTGGAGACATTCACATCTGTGTACAAGGATCTCACTGGCAAAGGTGTGAATTTTGAGTTCCCTGAATTTATATTGTAGGGATGAGAGTATAATAAAATGAGTACAAAATGTTTGTAGTGTCGGAAATGTGGCTGATTCGGTCACATGATTATTAATCTGAGGGTGGGAGGAAATATAAATTTAACTTCTCTTTTGAGGCAATGAAATGGTTTGGATGGATGGATGGACTCACACGCGTGTCTGGGATATATTCATTTTCGAGGTTGGGTCGATACAGGGGCATACTGGTTCCAAAAATGCTACCACTTCAAAGAACTGAATTTGAACCAGTGTATTGGCGAATAACAGCACCACGCACCTCACGCCCAGTATGTATAATCTAATTCTAAATATTGCATGTTCTTTGCAGGACGCTTGCGATCAACCCCAGGTTGGAATTTCTATGCAATTTTATGTTCAGTAGTTTGCCATTTTTCTAAAACATGTTAATCGGGGCTGTGGCTTTGAGGATAATGAGGCGCGCAGTTTCATTGTTCTCCGCCATACAGGGTCGAGGGTTCGAATCAGCCGCTGGCGATTTGGAAGCACATCGTTTTGCGTTGATGTCGATGGTATGAGGCTCGGCCGTTACGAAACCATTGGCAAACTACTGAACTAACATTGCAGAGTAAATAATTAATAGCCAATAAATGAAGTTAATTGCAATTTCTTGTAATGGACATGCAACTAACAAAGTTTTCTCAGTCCCTGAAAGAGAAGTCAGCGTTTGAGTCCAGAGGTGCGCGCGTGCGTGCGTGCGTGCGTGCGTGCGTGCGTGCGTGCGTGTATGTTTGAGTATGTGCATAAGAGAGTGTTGCTTGTTATGAAACATGTTATTTTAGGTTTATGTTATGTATTTGAGGAGCGGCTGGCCTAGTGGTTAGAATATCGGATTCCCCTTCGGGAGACCCGGGTTTGACTCCTCAGTAAGGTGTGGAGTTGTTGTTTTTTTTTTCTGTCGCGGGCAAAAAGAAAACTCTAAAACCCTAACCTGCACATTTCGCAGCAATTGCAATAGCCAGGCGGCCTTAATTCCTCAGGCTCAAGACCCCCCTGCCATACATCACAAGGTACTATATTGGCAGCAAATGACAGTTATGTATTGTGAATGTATGATACCGCACATAATCAAAAGACCATATAAATAAATGAACAAAATCAGCTACAAGTGTTTGTGATGCCTTTATGTGTCTTATTGTGCTATCTCTTGGCGGTGCCGTCCCTGTAGCTAATGGGTTACAGGCGAAATTTATAATCCCCTATACTGTTTTCAAAACACAGCTGCGGGAGATTTGGCAGCTAATCGCCCGCCCTGCATTGGTCTTCATACAATGGTATGAGCACCGTTCGTTCAAAAAGCAATAGCAAACTACTTTACTTAAACTTGTCAAGAAATCACAAACAGGCAAACAATGCTGAGGTTGACTGCGACGTCCTGTAAAAGATTTGCAACTAACTGTTGACGGCTGAACAGGAGATTCACAGCATGTTCAGTTATTTGGGGGTCGACTGGGGATGTACGGCAGTCGGGTTCATCATGTCATGAGCGCGGAGTGTGACGAGTGTTCGGGGCCAGTGTTCGTCGTCCGCCAACAGAGGAAAAGACTGGCCAACTATTTCTCCCTACATTTATCCGTATATTCAAGCCTACATTTCTCCGTATATTCAAGCCTAAATTTCTCCATATATTTAAGCCTACATTTCTCCGCATATTCAAGCCTACATTTCTCCATATATTAAGCCTACATTTCTCCATATATTCAAGCCTACATTTCTCTGTATATTCGAGCCTAAATTTCTCCGTATATTCAAGCCTAAATTTCTCCGTATATTCAAGCCTATGTTTCACTGTATATTCAAGCCTACATTTCTCAGTATATTGAAGCCTACATTTCTCAGTATATTCAAGCCTACATTTCTCCGTATATTCAAGCCTACATTTCTCCGTATATTCAAGCCTACATATCTCCGTATATTGAAGCCTAAATTTCTCCGTATATTCACGCCTACATTTCTCCGTATATTCACGCCTACATATCTCCGTATATTGAAGCCTACATTTCTCCGTATATTCAAGCCTACATATCTCCGTATATTGAAGCCTACATTTCTCCGTATATTCAAGCCTACATATCTCCGTATATTCAAGCCTATGTTTCACTGTATATTCAAGCCTACATTTCTCAGTATATTCAAGCCTACATTTCTCAGTATATTGAAGCCTACATTTCTCCGTATATTCACGCCTACATTTCTCCGTATATTCACGCCTACATATCTCCGTATATTGAAGCCTACATTTCTCCATATATTCAAGCCTACATATCTCCGTATATTGAAGCCTACATTTCTCCGTATATTCAAGCCTACATTTCTCCGTATATTCAAGCCTACATTTCTCCGTATATTCAAGCCTACAATTCTCCGTATATTCAATCCTACATATCTCCGTATATTCAAGCCTACATTTCTCTGTATATTCAAGCCTACATTTCTCCGTATATTCAAGCCTACATTTCTCCGTATATTCAAGCCTACATTTCTCCGTATATTCAAGCCTACATTTCTCCGTATATTCAATCCTACATATCTCCGTATATTCAAGCCTACATTTCTCTGTATATTCAAGCCTACATTTCTCCGTATATTCAAGCCTACATTTCTCTGTATATTCAAGCCTTCATATCTCCGTATATTCAAGCCTACATATCTCCGTATATTCAAGCCTACAAAATGTGATGGCTTTATCATATCACAGGTCGGAGGTCATCAGGGCAGAAAGGATAAGTGCTCTCTTTCTTTAATATCCGGTGTGCTGATGCTGAGGTAGGGGGTTCATCCCCTACACCGGTCAGTTGGACTAAAATGTTGACTTCTCGTCCTTGACTTGGGAATGTAAATTACAAATATCTCTGAAGTCGGAGTAGGTTCACCAGATGGCGAGAGACACTGTTAATAGGGAAAGCTAATCCACACGCAAAATTCAGTCCTGCACTACAGGAAGTAGTATGTATGGACTACACTTGAATTCAAAGCGAGCGAGCGCATATATATATCATCAAGTACTGTGCCGGCTGGCGTAGGCGTTCATGACTCTCCACAGATCTCGGTCTTTCTTTGGTGTTCTGGATTAACTCTGCTGATGATATTCCTCCATGCCACCGTCTCAATCCGTCCAGCATCATTTCTCTTGGTCTACCTCTTCCCTTCGATCTTTCCAGTTGTCACGATGTTCTCCAATGTCTCTCTTCTCATCATATGACAGAAGAAAGCTGTTTGTCTCTTTCCTATTGTTGTATATAATGTTCTAGTTTCATTAGCCTCTTTCGGGCAATCGTTAGTTACTCTGGCAGTCCAAGGAACTCGCAACATTCGTCTTAAAAACCACATCTCTGTTGCTTCTAAGTTCTTCCTAAATTGTTCATTTACATTCCAAGATTCGCTGCCATACAGCAAACTGGTTCTTCTTCTTCTTCTTCTTCGTCCATCCGGATTTTTTTTCGGATGTGACTGTTTACAGCAGAGCTGCGTTCTTGCGCCGTTAGGCCGACACATCCGACTTCTGCGGGCATTTTTAGACCGGGTTAACCTTCCCGGAAACTGGTTCTATATAGCATTTCATCACTCTCTTTCTTACATTCATTGATTGCGACTTATTGTATAAGATACTCTTCATTTTCTGAAATGCAGCTTTTGCCTGCCCTGTTCTGCTCTTAATCTCTGTTGTACATCTTCCATCCAATGTTATACATGCGCCTAGGTATTTAAAATTATCCACTTGGTATATATATATATATATATATATATATATATATATATATATATATATATATATATATAAATATATATATATATATATATATATATATATATATATATATATATATATATATATATATATATATATATATATATATATATATATATTGATTTATTTGGTTGTTTCTGGATTTGAGATTTAAATATTGAGCACAAACCACTACTGGCAACGCTGATCGTATTCTGGTATGAACCTAAGGCCTATCCACGTCAATGTGGAAACACTAACTCGAGTTTCCTCTCGTTTGAGCTCGTCAGTAGTGCATATCATTGACCGGACCCGGAAACAAACCCCGGATCACTGGCATGTGAAGCGTGTGTGTAACCACTAGACCACGTGGCACACGCTGGACACGGCCAAATTATCACAACAGAACATTACAACGTCACCCAACGTAGGCTGTAGCTCAAGAAACGCTACTGGACAGATACTGTAGAAAATGTCTATAATATTTTAGACTGAGTGGTTAAATGTCTATAATATTTTAGACAGAGTGTTTAAATGTCTATAATATTTTAGACTGAGTGTTTAAATGTCTATAATATTTTAGACTGAGTGTTTAAATGTCTATAATATTTTAGACTGAATGTTTAAATGTCTGTATTGCAGGTCTAGCTACTAACATCATCATCATCATCATCATCATCATCATCATCATCATCATCATCATCATCATCATCATCATGAGCCATGCCGACAGACGCCAACGATCATAATTGACAAGCTCACACGATTACCAGTCCTGGATGAGGTGGTGTTCTTGTCCTTTTACGTCATGTGACCAAACCACGTGACCAAGCCCTCTAGGTAATTATCTCTCTGCCTTCCCTTTGCTTTATTCCCCATCGCGTTTGCCAGTTGAGACCAAGTTTCCCAGTTTTTTTTTTCTTTTTCTTATAACATACCCAACTGAATGTGAATTGAAATTATTGCATCATAATCAAGAGCCTTGTCGACTGATGAGGGCGATTGTGTTTCTTAACTTCTTGCTATCACCAACCGCATGTAACTGTTTGTGAGCTGACACCCTTCCGTATCATGACACAAGAATGTCAATACGTTTCTCTCACTGCCTTCCTTTACCTCTATTTCCACAAACCTTTCCTATTCTCACAACATGTTTCAATCTTTTTCTTCTCATAATGTGGCCAACAATTGAAGTCCGCCTCTTTCTCATGTTTGTGATAAGTAGTTTGTTTTTGCAAGTTTAGCCGCCCTCACAATGTCCTAGGCTGCTGATCTTGACTGTCCAAGAAATGTTCATCATTCTTCGATAAGACCACATCCCCACGGTACTCCGTGGATTCTTTCGCTTGTTTACTAATTGTCCTAGATACGCAGCAATATGTTACAACTGATTTTATGTACCATGCGAGTGAAAAGTGCTTGGGCTTTTACGACTCAGGCCGGAGAGAGAATTGTGAAGGAGGATTCTTGTGCTTTTGCTTTGAAAACAAGTAGCCTGACTATGGAAGTCATGGCAGTAAGTAGAGTAATAATATGGCTCGATACACAGACATTCAGTCGGGCACGTGTCCTTAGCGATTCAATGAGCATGCTCAAGAAGATAGAGATGGGGTAGATCCGAAGAGAGTGGTTGCTGTCTATGGAGCGGTCTCGGCTGGCAAATTATTAGTTTCATTTCCGTGCCAGGGCATGCGGGTGTACAAGGCAATTATCGGGCTGCAAGCTCGCAGGTAAGGCTACAGTGAAAGGCGGACGAGCTATGGACTAGTCTGAAATTCTAAATACTCTACGAGAAGTAAGGCTTTTAGTTAGTTAGTTAGTTAGTTAGTTAGTTAGTTAGTTAGTTAGTTAGTTAGTTAGTTAGTTAGTTAGTTAGTTAGTTAGTTAGTTGGTTAACTAGTTTAGTTAGTTAGTTAGTTAGTTAGTTGCGAGGGTAAGTTAATAAGTAAGTCACAAATGGCTGTAGAAAAATAACTAAAAATGATAACAACTTGAAACCAGTTTATTTTTATACTTACATTGTCCGTTTATCTCTCAACATAATTTCCACCAACACTGATGCACTTATACCATCGTTTTATCAGTCCTCCCAAACCGGCTGCATAGAACTGCGTGTTCAGTTTTCTAAACCACGTTTTCACTTCACATTCAACTTCGGCTTCATTCGCGAAATGTCTCCCGCCAATGCGGGTTTTCAGTGTTTATGCTGACAAATGTTTATCTCGTAAAAGCGTGCATTGCTGGTAGAAAAAGTTACGAGGGCGAGTCAATAAGTAAGTCACACAGTTCTGTGGGCTGGCAGGTAAATGAAAACAAACCACGCAGTTCTATGCAGCCGGTTTGGGAGGACTGATAAAACAAAGGGATAAGTGCATCAATGTTGGTGGAAATAATGCTGAGAAATAAAGGGACAAGGTATATATAAAAATAAACTGGTTTCAAGTTGTTATCATATTTAGCTATTTTTCTACAGCCATTTGTGACTTACTTATTAACTTACCCTGGTAGTTAGTTAGTAAGTTAGCTAGCTAGCTAGTTAGTTAGTTGATTGGTTGGTTGGTTGGTTGGTTGGTTGGTTGGTTGGTTGGTTGGTTGGTTGGTTGGTTAGCGTGGTTACTAAAAACAAGAGGCAGGGGTCAACAGTGATGTTTGGCGTGGTTACTATAACAAGAGGTTGGGGTTTGTCAATACACTAAACACAATATGGGTGTTAAAAAAAAGTTTGAGTGAAGCGAACTGGCGCAGGACTGGGAGTCTTTTCATGTAGTTGTGAGTAGAGATACTTTCAGCTAAAGATATACTTCATTACGATGATGAGCTACCACAAGAGCTCATTTTAAATCTGTCCAGGGGCCGGAGCTTGTCTGTGACCAGCAAATTCTTACCATCATCATCATCATCATCATCATCATCATCATCATCATCATCATCATCATCATCATCATCATCATCATCATCATCACCATAATTATCATTAAGCGCCATGCCTGTAAACGCTGATCCACGACTCTGGTGATCGAGTGAGATGGCAGAACATGACCGCCCACACCTACCGGAATGGCACATGATGGATGGATGGATGGTAAACGCGGTCGATTATGATTCACAATGTCGCGGGATCACAAAGAATCGTATCACGTCTGCGTTCTTATTCCAGTTTATGTCATTTGGCTAAGCCATCTATGTATTTATCACAGTATCTCTCTGGTTCTTTAACTTGTCAAGGTTTCCAGTTGATTTGATCGTGTTTCTCTCACCCCGTCCCCAATTACACATTTATACTTTACAAACACTCTGTATATCTAAATTCTCTACTTTATGTGCGATTTTTTGTCTCTACTTAAAATACTGACTCATTTGATTTATATTTTGTTTGCATTCGCCCGCTTTGAACTCAAGCGTAGTCCATAAACGTGTTATTACTTCTAGTGCACTGGACTTATCTGTGCGTGGGGATTAGCTGTCCCTATTATAAGTGTTCCTCGCCATCAGGCGTACCCATTCCGAGTTCATGGGTATTTCATTTCGATAATATCAGATTGTACGTTGACCCAGGAAGGTAACCCGATCAACAAATGCCCGCAGAAGTCGGATGTTTCGGCCGAAAAGCGCAAGTATCGCAGCTCTGCTGTAAAGGGGCACAACGCAGTAACGTCCGAGTGAGAGTGGAATGTCCTTCGAAACACCCGGGAAGGTTAACTCGGTCAACAAATGCCCGCAGAAGTCGGATGTGTCGGTGTAAAGGCGCAACTATAGCAGCTCTGTTGTAAACAGGCACAACGCAATTACGTCCGGGGGGAAAAAAAACACTCTGGATGAACGCAGAAGAAGAAGAATGTACGTTGTATTCGGGCTCAGTGAAACAAAAACAATAAGCTGGAAATGCGCTGCTTGTGACATACATTCTGTTTTCCTTACTTTGTTGGACATCACCAGTTTTTAACGCCTTCATTTCCATGTTTATCTAGTCGGGTGTCATTTCCATGGTGTTATTAAAGTTCACTGTTTGGAGACAAGCATTTCAAGGGGAATAACAATGTAATTTGTGCCAAATCTTGGTTTATTTCCCTTATTCAATAGAAGCCAATTCATTACAATCCCCGTCAAACCTCAAAAGAGAATTTATAATTAGGCGCTCATCACAATCTCAGATTATTAAACCTGTGACCGACTACGCCTCTTTTAAGATATTAATCTGAAAGGGATTGTTTTCCATCATCATCATCATCATCATCATCATCATCATCATCATCATCATCATCATCACCAAGTGCCCTATAAGCTAGCGTAGGCGATCATGTCTCTCCACGGATCTCTATCTTTGATGTTCTGGATCAGCTCTGCTGATGACATTCTTTCATGCCACCGTCTCAGTTCATCCAGCATCATTTCTCTTGGTCTGCTTCTGCCTCTGCCTCTGCCTCTCTTTCCCTTGATCTTTCCAGTTGCCACGATGTTCTCCAATGCCTCATTTCTCATCACATGACCAAAGAAAGCTGCTTGTCTCTTTCTTATTGTTGTGTACAATTGCCTAGTTTTTTTTTTTCTTCTTCTTCTTTCGTTTGCTTAAAATATATCTATAACTGCCTCTTGTATGAATCTAACAGTCTCATGTATGAATCTAACAGTCTTTCTTAGTTCACTCAGCGGTCCATAGAGTGTATTTTCCATCGTTGTCTCTCTAGGCCAGAATGTTTGCCTAGATATGTTATATTTTGGGCAGTCTTGGAGTATGTGCTCTGCTGCCTGCGACGCCAATCTACATGTGCACATGGCTGAGTCACCAATCTTGAATTTTATATACATGTGGTTGCGTAATCTATTGTGTCCTGTTCTGAGGCGCAGAATAATGACTTGTTCTGGTCTGTCCATAGCGTGGTACTCATCTTGAGCAGGTTTTGGTGGATTTGATCATTCTTTTATTTTGGTGGTATTAACGGGCACATCAAGCTGTTCTTCTTTTGCTCCTTCCTTAGCCAGTCGATCAGCTCTGTGGTTTCCGGGTACTCCACAGTGGGATGGTATCCACTGTATGGTGAACTTATGCTGTCTGCTAAGTTCAGAAAGTAGTGTCCTTAGTTCTGGCAATGTCCCAGACAGAATCGCCTTCTAGTACTGATTTTGAATCTGTCAATAGCACCACAGGTTGTGTACCATGACTGGTATTTAGTAACTTCTCTGTTGCTATCTTGATTGCCTCAATTTTAGCATCATAGTTATGGCAGTACTTTCCTGTTCGTACTCTGGCCGTGTCCCTAGTATTATTAATTTTCTAGTTTCATTAGCCTCTTTCAGGCAATCATTGTTAGTTACTCTGTCAGTCCAAGGAATTCGCAACATTCGTCTCAGGAACCACATCTCTGTCACTTCCAATCGCTTCCTAATTTCTTCATTTACATTCCAAGATTCACCGCCATACCGCAAAACAGGGTCTATATAGCATTTCAGCACTCTCTTTCTTACATCCTCTGGCGAACGGGTTACGAATTGCATTCGTAATCCCGCATTTCGCGTTTGAAACACAGCTGCGGGCGATTTGGAAGCAGGCCGCCTTCCGTTGGTTTTCATACAATAGTATGAGTTCCTATCGTTCAAAAATCATTGTCAAACTACTGAACGTAAACTTGCCCAGGAATCACAAACAGCCAAAATATGGCGGAGATGACTGCTACTTCATGTAAAATAAAGGTACTAACTTTTATTTTTCTTACATTCAATGATAGAATGTCGTCCATGATGATAAGTACGTCTATTACTAATGGAGATGAAAAGCGTGTCCGTCATCCCAAGTGTCAAAGACCTCTTAGGCTGTGAATATCGGCCAGTCTGAGTTGTATCAAGTCCTATGCACTGGCATCCAAGAGGTCTGAGTTCTGACCAGTGCTTACATCTATCGGGCTGAGCTCTGACCAGTGCTTACATGTATCGGGCTGAGCTCTGAACAGTGCTTACATCTATCGGGCTGATCTCTGACCAGTGCTTACATCTATCGGGCTGAGCTCTGAGGAGTGCTTACATCTATCGTGCTGAGCTCTGAGCAGTGCTTACATCTATCGGGCTGAGCTCTGAGCAGTGCTTACATCTATCGGGCTGAGCTCTGAACAGTGCTTACATCTATCGGGCTGATCTCTGACCAGTGATTACATGTATCGGGCTGAGCTCTGATGAGTGCTTACATGTATCGGGCTGAGCTCTGACCAGTGCTTACATGTATCGGGCTGAGCTCTGAACAGTGCTCACATCTATCGGACTGAGCTCTGACGAGTGCTTACATGTATCGGGCTGAGCTCTGACGAGTGCTAACATGTATCGGGCTGGGTTCTGACCAGTGCTTACATCAATCGGGCTGAGCTCTAAGCAGTGCTTACATCTATCAGACTGAGGTTGGTGTAAGCACTCTTCTCTCCAACCGGTATTATAGTATTATCTGCACGGGGGTTGTGATGAGCTGCCATTCCCTCCTCCGAGCCCAAAAACCAGCCGAGTGTGCAAGATCAGCTCAGGAACCTCGCATCTGCGGAGGGGAATATTAGAATGTAACCAGGATACCGCACACTACATATGGGTTAGCTAGGTGTGGGTTTGGCTTGGTGATGTGTCTTCCTCGGATTGGAGGGATCTCATTGTAAACAGACTCCACAACAATGTGCGGGAAACGGTGTGGGGGGTGATGTCAATAACACCAGGTTTGTTCAGTTGTGAACACCTGGCGATTGTCTGTGAAGACAAAAGTGGCGAAGGAGAGAATTGCTCACCCCACCTCATGTCTCAGCCTAGAATATGTGAAGAATGAACACTTCTCACCCCAGCGGCTCTGCGGCAAAGGTGTTACGGCCGCAGTTAGTAATCGTGCATACTGCGTTCGAAACGCAATTGCGGGGATTTGGCAGCAGACTTATTGCGTTGATTTCTATAAAAACGGTATGAGTGCAGGTCGGTCAGAAAGCAAATGCAAACTACTGAACGTAGACTTGCCAAGAAATTACAAACAGCCAAAAAAAATATACCGGGGTTGACTGCAACGTCCTGTAAAGGATATGCAGCTAACTTTAACCTCAGCGGCAATATCTGCCGCGGGATTACTTTCACACCAGCGTAGGTTACACTAGTTGCATATCCTTTACAGGACGTTGCAGTCAACAGCAGCATTTTTTGGCTGTTGTGATCTCTTGGCAAGCTTACGTTGCCGGTCTCCCTGGCCTAGGCGTTAACGTCTTTCTCCATAATCTCGTATATCCACGCGAGGAACGTAACCTGTGCGAGAATCGGTAGCGGTTGACAGCGATGTCCTGTAAAGGATATGCGAACAACAACAACAACAAAGTTTGCCATTGCTTTCTGAACGACCTGTAGCCATACTATTTCGTAAAAAAACAACGCAACGCGGTCTCCTGCTAAATCGCGTGCAGCTGTGTTTCGAACGCGGGTATGAGTGATCACGAACTACATCCGTAACCTCTTCGCTACGGAGATAACCACCAGCGTAGGAGCAGAAGAAAATTGAACTGCCATTGGCAAGAGCACGGCTGGCCGGGGGATCGATGCCGGCACACGGTGTTCGCTATGCGAGGGAAAGACTGACCACTTATTCTCCCGTGCACTACAAAATGTCATGTTCCTAGCACACTCACATGTTCCTGCTACGAGACATGTTTAGGATCATGAGAATAAGATCTTCAGACATGGTGACAGTATTGTAGTTATCTTTTTCTTCTTTCGGTCGCCTGAAATATGTTTATAACTGTAATGTTGTCTCTTGTATGAATCTAACAGTCTTATTTAGTTCATTCAGCGGTCCATAGAGTTTCTCTTCCACTGTTGTCTCTCTAAGCCAGAAGGTTCGCCTGGATATGTTGTAGTTTGGGCAGTCCTGGAGTATGTGCTCTGCTGTCTGCGACGCCAAACCACATGTGCACATTTTATCTCTTTTGTATGCGAGCTTTGAATTGGCAATGTAATAGTCTTCTTACATGATGGTTTCGGGGGCTTCCCAATGTTCTCTATTTATGTGAATATTTATATATAATCTAATCCTTCTTCTATCCAGTCACTCTGCTCTTCTGGTCAATCCATGTCAGTTTCCCCTTAACCTGCCGTAAAAGCTGAGTTATTACGTCCCTTGGGAGACTCTAAGTCGTTCCCACTGTAGTAGATCACCGTAAGACTGGTCCGCGGGCAGTCATGGCTAATTATTTTAGATAAGCCAGCGGTAGAAGTGACTAGGGCATTCTATATAACAGGAAAGATAGAATGTTAAAGACACACCAGGGATTTTAATCAGTCCCTACCAGGCCTCATACCAATTTTCAGATAATTAAATTTCTGCTTAGCGCTTTATTTGTTTAAATGTCAGTTTATATTTGACTTGTTGTATTGGTTTAAGTGGACAACAATCCCTTTCACATCAATATCCTAAATATGGCTGATTCTATATATATATATATATATATATATATATATATATATATATATATATATATATATATATATATAGTCTCTCCACAGATCTCGGTGTGTGTGTGTGTATATATATATATATATATATATATATATATATATAGTCTCTCCACAGATCTCGGTGTGTGTGTGTATATATATATATATGGCCAGTTGCCATAAGATTTTTAGTGTTCGCAACATGGGAAGTCCTATTTCCTATTTATCGCCCTTGTTCGAAAAGTCGAGGTGACGGCTGCAATTTATACTTAAGCTTATTGTATTGTTATTGTTGTTATTATTATTATTATTATTATTATTATTATTATTATCATTATTATTATTTGAGAAACCCAGCCTTATGCCTTGAGAAAACCAGGTAACACCTGAGCACTGAAACCCCTCTGCCCTATCTCGCCTAGTCATTATTTAAAGTGTCAACCATGTGGAACGGAAGGAGTTACAACCTCTATGTATTTGCAACTGTGCAACTGTCAGATCGCTGGACACAACTCTCCTTTCTCTTGACTACCTGTCTTTCCACTCCTAGAAGTCGCATTTGTTGTCAAGCCTCTGCCTCCCAGCAGTCGGCCTACGCAATACAACAATGACATTCTGTTCACCAACCTCAAGGCCCCGGGAAGAGCTGTTTCGCGAGAAGCCCCAGGGAGAATCTGACCAACTTGCCAGTCTCCTACTGGCCACATCTATTCACCAGAGATATTAACCTGCCACCATCCGGCCAGCACGCTGACCGCTGACAATAAGATATTTATTGCCAGCCTTCTTTATGGGCTATTAACCGTGGCGGACAACAATAGTTACTCCTGGGTCTTTCAAAGATTACTCAACTGATAGGACCTGTTCAAGACTTGACCGCCAACCGTAGTGTGTTCAAGCTGTGTGCAACCCCTGTTCGTAATTGTTTACCCAAGCTCTTCCGTTGTAATCAAGAACAATGGTAACACACGTGTGTCTGAATAAAAATTCAAAATACTGAATGGGAAGCTGGACAGATGGAAAAACACACATATAAGACTAGCGATTTGACCTCCGTCTTCATCAACAGAAAAACAAACTAAAAGTATTCATACAAAACGGACGACATTTGTATGGCCTATCTGCTTTTGGAAGTTAGGGGAATGAAGTAGACATCACCATCATCATCATCATCATCATCATCATCATCATCAAGTGCCCTGCCAGCTGGCGTAGGCGTGCATGTCTCTCCATAGATGTCAGTCTTTGGTGTTCTGGATCAACTCTCCATGCCACACGAAGAGTAAGTCTTGTTCTGGTTCTGCCTTTTCCCCTTGATCTAGTAGACACTGAAGGATAAGCATAAAGGAAACTGGTTTCTTCTTCTTCTTCGTTCATCCGGAGTTTTTTTTCGGATGTGATTGCGTTGTGCCTGTTTACAGCAGAGCTGCGTTCTTGCGCCGTTAGGCCGACACATCCGACTTCTGCGGGCATTTGTTGACCGGGTTAACCTTCCCGGGGGTTTCTTAGGACGTTTGACTCTCACTGTTGTGGTGTTATCCCCCATCCCAGCTGGTCCATATAGAACAGCCAAAGATCCTGGTCAGCCCTCAAGGGAAGGCAGGGGCAGACCATGGGCATTCCCCGCCATCCAAGGAGGCTTCCATAATTGCAGAGCCGATACATAGCGCTCTGGTACTGGGCTCACCCAAGGAATCGTCACGTCCTGCACATGGCTGCTTAGCCTCACTTCCGTATATTGGGCCTTCCGTTCACCATAGGCTGTTCTTCCGGAAACCAGAAGTATGCAGTCTGCAGATGACATCCACACAGTGAGCTTTCGATTCGGACTTTCCACGTAATGGATTTGCTATCCAAGCAATATTCCATTTCATGCCACTAGGACACTTTTCCACCTTTTATGAAGCCCACACAATGGGCTTTTGATTCGGACTTTCCACGTAATGGATTTGCTATCCAAGCAATATTCCATTTCGTGCCACTAGGACACTTTTCCCACCTTTTATGAAGCCCACACAGCGAGCTTTCGATTTGGACTTTCCACATAATGGATTTGCTATCCAAGCAATATTCCATTTCATGCCTCTGGGTCTTCATGCACCTTTAAATGTCAACCTGTATGTAGTTAAAGTAAGCTGCCGTCAACTTGAGCTTGTTGATATCTCCATAGAGCTTGTCCTCAAATGAAGCAGGTGTGGGCCAAAATATCTTTCTCTGTTCTGCATACGTTGGGCAATCCTGCAGCAAATGTTTTGCTGTCAATTTTCCAGTTCTACAATTACATTCATCGGTATCTCCTATCTTTAGTTTATTGAACAAGTGGTATTTCAGCCTGTTATGTCCTGTGCGGAGTCTGAAGATTGCTACTTGTTCTCTTCGGTCGAGTTTGTAATATGCATCATCCTTCTGATGGCCTGGATGCTCAGATTCCCATTTGGTTCTATAAGTGCTTTTTATCAACCTCTTTGCCTCATTATAGGTTATGTCTATGTCAGGCTGTGGTAGTCGTCCGCCCTCTTTTGCCAGTCTGTCAGCCTCTTCGTTTCCAGGTATACTGCAATGTGATGGGATCCACTGTATTACAACTTTTTTGGATTTCTGGCATAGACCATGGAGTGCTGCTCTTAGGTCAGTTAGTTCTGTGCTGTTATTGCTCTTCAGTATTGAGACAGCTGACTTTGCATCTGTGAAGATAGCTATTTGCTTCTCTTTATTTTCCTCCATCAGGAGCATTTCTGCTGCAGTTTTCAAAGCCTCTACCTCTGCTTTGAAGTTACTTGAAAATTTTCCAGTTGCCATTGAATGTGTTTTTTTCACTCCATTTTTTAAATTTAGGAGAATTCCTCCTCCTCCATTCTCTATTGAATTTTTGGCTGATCCATCTGTATATGCATGGGTCCAATTCCTGCTTGGGTAATGTTCTTTTATGTAGTTTAGGGTTATTTCTCTTCTTTCGGTTTCATGCTGAGTGTTCTTTTTCTCAATACCAGGAATGTTTTCTATCATCTCAGGCAGTTGCTGCTGTCTCCAAGCTGGGAACTTGTGTGCATTGTGTATGGGCTTGACTGTTGATATGTTAAGTATAGGATCTGCCCTAATCCTTCGTTTTGCAGTTTCTACAAAGTTGCTACGCTTCAGTCTTCCCTTTCCAAAACCATTAAATCTGTTGTACATAGGGTGGTCTGTCAATCTTCTAAATTTTTCTGCTTGTTGCTGGGTTCTGCTATCTCTTCTATCCTGCATTGGTTGTAAACAAGTGATCTTTTCTAGTTCATTAATAGGCGTTGTCTTCAGGCTTCCAGTTATGATTCGCATTCCTTGGTTTTGGACTCTACTTATTTTGTTAAAGTTTGACTTTGCTGCTGTTGCCCAAGCTGCAATGCCATATTCCAGTACTGGCCTCACCCGTCCAGTATATAACTTCTTGAGAACTTTCTCATCTGCTCCCCACGTTGTACCAGCAAGCTTTTTCATGATTGCCATTCTCTGCCTTGCTCTTGTTCGATTTTTCTCAACCTGTGTCTTCCATGTCAGGCGACGATCAAAGGTGACTCCTAAATAGTTTGGATTTTCTTCATGGCGCAATATTTTTCCATTCAGTACCAGCTTAGGTTGCTGAGTTTTATTTGAGAGGGAGAACACTGTGCATGTTGTTTTCTCCTCACTTATCTTCACTAGCCATGATTTTGACCAGTCCTCTAGCGCTAATAAGGCTTGCTGTATTCTGCTGTTAGCTGTACTAATATATTCTTCAGATGTCCATATGGCTAGGTCATCTGCAAAGGAGGATGTGTGTACTCTGGCTGGAAAATTTTCTGTGATGTCATTTATATATGCTAGGAATAATGTTGGTGAAAGAACTCCTCCTTGGGGGACACCTTGCTCCAGCAGCATCATTTTGCTTGTTTGTCCTTGTACTTTTGTCCTGGCAGTTCTGTTCTCAAGGTAGTGGCTGATCCATTTATACATTTTTCCACAAACATGCATGTTTTGCAGTTTTACTTTCAGTCCTTCCTTCCATACTTTATCAAATGCTTTTTCTAAATCTATCCAGACTGCTAGTGTGTGCTTTTTCTCTTGGAAGGCATCCTCTATTTCCTGAGCTATATAGGTTATTTGATCTTCAGTGGATCTGTATTTTCTGAATCCTGCTTGGTGTGGTGTTAAGAGTTTGTTTTCTTCCAGATGCCATGTTAGCCTGCCATTGATAATGCGTTCCATTAATTTTCCTACACAGCTAAGTAGACTGATAGGTCGATAGCCATTTGGTTCTTCCAGGTCTTTTCCTTTCTTTGGGACTGGTATTAGTATAGCTTCCTTCCATGCCTGTGGGACTATTCCTCTCTTCCAGCTGTTATTTAGGACTGCTAGTAGTTTCTTCTTTGCCTTGGTGCCTAGTCCTATTAGCATTTCATTTGTGATTCCATCCTTTCCTGGTGATTTCTTCTTTTTTAGGGTATCATTGCCTGTTCCATTTCTTCCATTGTTAGATTTGCCATCATATATTCTGCTGCTGTCTCTGTATTTCTATGATGTATCTGTTTGTCTTTGATTGCTTTCTTCTGTTCGGTTGTAATATCAATGTGGTTTGCATTTGCATAGTGTTCCATTAGTGCATTTGCAGCCTTTTTGCCTGTAAGCAAGGCATTTCCTTGTTTAATTGTTATTTGTTTGTTTCTAGGTCCTTCATTGTTCATGGCTTTCACTAGTTTCCATAGTTTGTTTCCATCCCTGTCAAAATTCAGGTTTTCTGTTTTTTCCCTCCAACAATCTCTTGTTGTTTGATTTACTGTTCTTTTATATTTTGCTGAGATGGCTTTGAGAGAGATGTTTGCTTCAATTGTTTGTTCTCTCTCTGCTGTCTTCCTGGCATCTTCAACTTTGTCCTCCAAACTTTGTAGTTCTTCAGTCCAGTATGGTTTGTAATTTTTCCTCGCTCCTCTTGGAATGGACTCAGTGGCTGCCTGTATTATCGCTCTGTTTAGACTTTCCACCATTTGCTTTATGTTGCCATATCGTGTATTTATGTTTTCACAATATTTGTCTGTTAGTATGGCAAATCTGTCCCAATCTGCTCGTTTGTAATTCCAGCGGGGCAAGGGCTTTTGCTCCTGTGGAACATACTCCATATTCATTTCAAGCTTGATTGGTCTGTGGTCACTACCTGCTAATTGGTCCAGCACATGGCGATCGATTTTGTGGAGGATGTCTCCTGTGCAGAAAGCTAAGTCTGGAGTAGAAGTGGTAAGCCATCTTCTGGAGTAGAAGCTCGGTGTGTCATCCGCTTTGTTGAGTAGATGGAGATTTGAGTCTATTTCCCAGTCCTCCAATTCATCTCCTCTTTTGTCAGTATCTGGGTATCCCCATCTTTCTGAACGGCTATTAAAGTCTCCGACAATAATGCAGTTTGTGTCAGTTATTTTCATGTTTGAGAGTGTAAGGTCCTTATCTGCTGGGCTATACAGATTGTAGATTCTTATTTTCACGTCCTTTATCATTATATCAACACCTATAATTTCCGTTTGGTTGTTAGAGATCACAGATACTTCGCTGCAAGGTATTGTATTTCGTGTAAGTATTAGAACTCCTCCTTTATGTCCTTCGCGGTCGAAACGTGTGGCCTGATATCCTCTGACTGAAAATTTGCGATTGGCATTGAGGTGTGTCTCTTGAATGCATGCCACATCTATTCTATCTTTATGAAGACGCTGTGTCAGGGATTCTTTCTTGTTATAAACTCCTTCGGCATTCCACTGTAGTATGTTGAGTGTCCGGGGTATTTGGTCAATAGCTCTTAACCTACTCCTCTGTGCCTTGACTCCACAGCACAGGGGAAGGTGACCACCAGTAGTCATGGGTGGACCCCCTCGAGGCAGGGGGCCCGGCACTATCACCGCCTGATGGGACTTCACGGGATTAGCACCATATCGATTAATTTTGATTTGTGACATCATGAATTAAGTTACGTTGCACTGCTTTGTCAAGCCTGTGGCTCAGTACATCCGATTTCGACAAGCATTTATTCGGGATGCTTTCCCTAGCCTTTGACTGTCCCCAGTCTACCTACAAGGCAGCAGGTTTCACGTTGCACTGCTTTGTCAAGCCTGTGGCTCAGTACATCCGATTTCGACAAGCATGTATTTGGGGTGCTTTCCCTAGCCTTTGACTGTCCCCAGTCTACCTACAAGGCAGCAGGTGTGTGTGTCTCTTCGTCTGGTCCCTCTCCCTTGACCTGTCCGACATGGGTGGCCCTACCAGTAGCTGTGCTACCGTCGGCATAGCTCTTGGGGTCATTGGGACGCACAAGCCCCTCTACCTCGTCACGGTGGACACACAGCAGAGGGGCTGCGGGCATTTGTTGACCGGGTTAACCTTCCCGGGGATGCTGCATTCAAAATCCACTTCATGTAATTTAGAAACAGACCGCCTTGTGTTGATTTTAACAATGTTATGAGCATTGGTCGTTCAGAAAAAAAAGAACTTGTCATTTAGTGCCTATACCTTGTGGTGTATGACGGGGGGGTTCTTGAGCCTAAGAAGGCTGCATGGCTAGTGCAGTCGCCATGAACTGTGCAGGTTAGTTTTCTTTTCACCCCGAACAGAAAAAACTCCACACCTTACCGAAGATTTGAACCCGAACCCCGGTCTCCCGAAGGAGAGCCCAGCATTCTAGCCACTCGGCCAGCCATTCCACAAAAGAAAGCCATGGCAAATTACTGAATGTAAACTTGTCTCATAGCAAACAGCAAAAAAAAAAAAAAAGGGTTAATTGCAACACCGTGTAAAGTACATGCAACTAACTTTTAACAATAACTGAACCATATCACTTAATGCATTCTTATTTTTAAAAGATAAGTAAAGCTATTATACCTCCTTATATATCATGCCCTTTAGAACAAAGCTGTCACAAATTATTACAACTTTTCTACATTACCTTCACAATGACAGCTTTCCTTCCTGCAAATCGTCCCCCCAACACAAGCACAACTTTTCCAGATTTCATAAACTTCCCCATGGTATTGAGGCCCCCTTGGAAACTAGTTTAATTGTGATAAACCTGTTAAAATGTAGTCAAGAACATTGGAAAAAACGAATTGTAGGTCAGCTTTACAAACCTCAATAAATCAATCAATCAATCAATCAATCAATCGGGTGTCATCACCACAATGAAGATTGGCTGAAATAGATCACCAACATTCTGTCTCTGGTTCTGGCTGTACACACTGGCAGACTGTTGTTCGCTCATCTCTTGATGTTAACTTCCCACTTGTGTCGCTGTCAACCCCATGCTTGTCAAAATTCAATTCTTTCCACGAGCATGATTTTTACAAGATGCTACGTCTGATACCACCATCGTGTGCCCTGCCAACTGGCGTAGACGTTCATGTCTCTCCACAGATCTCGGTCCTTTATGTTCTAGGTCAAATCTGATGATCATGCCATAGCCTACCTAAGCCCATCAAGCATAATTTAGCTCTCTCTCTCTCTCTCTCTCTCTCTCTCTCTCTCTCTCTCTCTCTCTCTCTCTCTCTCTCTCTCTCTCTATTTCTCTCTATCTCTATCTCTCTCTATTTCTCTCTCTATCTCTCTCTATCTCTCTCTATCTCTCTCTATCTCTCTCTATCTCTCTCTATCTCTCTCTATCTCTCTATCTCTCTCTATCTCTCTCTCTATCTCTATCTCTCTATATCTCTCTCTCTCTATCTCTATCTCTCTCTCTCTATCTCTATCTCTCTCTATCTCTCTATCTCTCTCTATCTCTCTCTCTATCTCTCTCTCTATCTCTCTCTCTCTCTCTCTCTCTCTCTCTCTCTCTCTGCTTCATCTCCCAATGATTTTTTCAGTTGATATGATGTTTTCCAATGCCCGCTACTTAATACATAACCAAAGAAGCTTGTCTCTTCATGTTTTACTTTTATTAGCCTCCTCAAGGCAAGTGTGCCCAAAATATTTAATAGGTATAATAATTATAAAGTAATGATGAAGACGTAATGAAGAGGCGTCCAAATATGCCTATGCTCGCAAAACAACAAACAATAAACAACATATTCTTACCCACCATAAGCTACATTATCAAAATCACACTTACAAAAACATTAACACCTGTGAGGTGAAATGCATGAGAATAGCTGCTGATTTAACCATTCGAGACCCGGTAAGAAATAATGTTAAAATGATCAACACCTTGTGCCATATTTGACTAACAGTCGCTTAAGAGTCGATAGGGTCGAATTCATTGCTCAGTCTCTTTCCGCAGCGCGGAAAGCGTCGCACAAAGCACGAACTCCGTAGCTAGAGGGACGACCCTCAGGAGTCTCCGAAAAAATGCACTCGTGAACCGAAGGATGCCGCCCGGTATCGAACATACAACCTTCAGAACCCGAGCAGACGGCTTGACCACTTCCTGAAAGACAGAAGATCAAATAGTTCGGCCATCTTGTTAGAATGCATCACCGTCAACTACCAGCATTGGCGCTACATCAAAGCTTCCGAAAAGAAAATGGATATATGACATCACAGACATTCTATAATCATCATACGGAATGACACTATTCAGTGCCATCCACTGGGCGCAGTGTCAAGTGTTCTTCCCTACGGCGCCTGAAGGCAAAAGTGAAACATGATGATGATGATTGTATTCTTGTAAAACCAATCTACTCTTTGTGTTCTCCAACTGTTTACACTAGAGGACGCGCCAGACAATACAACTGAAAGTTGTGTGCACACCAGAATTTGAACCTGCGCACATTGTTTATACGTGTGGAGCTGGAAATGCGTCCTAGTGCATTCCTTCTTCTGCTTAGCGCAGTCCTCATTTTAAGGGAAAGAGAGAGGGGGGGAATGCTAGCCCTGCTATTTTATAGACCAATTGGCACTCGGTGAGTGTTAAGGCCAACACGAGTGTTAAGGTATCATGGCGGCCGCCTTTACTTCCTATTGCTTGTACTCATTACAGGTTGGATCGATCTGCGCTTCCATATCAATTAAGGAAATTCATGTCGATGGAAATCTAGGAGTTAACCATTCTTTCGCAGGTTTATTTCTTTAAGTCAACTCCGTGAATCGAATGCAATCTGTGTGAAACAGGCGGACGTCATAGCATCTAAGCCAGTGGTTTTCTCAACCGTTTTTTGGTCCATGCACCCTTCACAATATGTTCAGAACCTCATCCCCCCTTTCGTATTTCCTCCCTATAAATCTCCCCCCCCCCCCTCGCCGCCCCTACATTGTATGTATAAAAATAGAAGCTAAATTTAATAACACATACACAGAACAAGTCTAGACGTCTACATAAAACGTGATTTGCGGGTTTACTTACGTTATAAAACGAATTTAAGAAGTGAGAGAAATCCATCCATCCATCCATCATGTACCATGCCGGTAAGCGTGGGCTGTCATGTTCTACCATCTCACTCGATCACCAGAGTCGTTGATCAGCTCCGTGTTTCTATCTCGACCATGCCACAAGGCCAAGCCATCCAGGTACTTGCTTCTAGGTCTTCCCCTTGGTCTGTTCCCCTCGATCTTACCAGTTGTCACCAAGTTCTCCAGATCATTTCTTCTCACAAAATGCCCAAAAAATTGTGACTGTCTACGTCTAATGTCTCTAATCAGTTTACGAACTTCATTTGTTTCTTGAAGAACTTGTTCATTGGTCTTTCTGGCTGCCCATGGTATTCTTTGCATTTTCCTCAGAAACCACATTTCTACATAGAACAGTAAAGTATGGAGGGAAAGACTAAATCAAGTACAGTAATCGGTTCTTGTATTAACGCGATATTGAAATGATTTTAACTAGGAAACTAGGAAACCCTGTCATAGGCCAGTAAGACAGCTCTACTTCTTTGTTCTACTTCTGTGATTGCGAAGCAATATATGTGTTTATTTATGAAGAAAGACACAAGTCTGCTGTAAGTTGGTGCATATCCTTTACAGGACGCAGGAGTCAACTCCAGCATTTATTTATTTATTTTATTTTATTTTTTTTTACTGTTTTTAATTCCTGGGCAAGTTCACGTTCAGTAGTTTGCCATTGATTTCTGAACGACCGGCACTCGTACCATTGTATGGAAACCAATGCAAAGCGGTTTACTTCCAAATTGCCCGCAGTTGTGTTTCGAACGCGAAGTGCAGGATTACGAATTGCACTGATAACCCATTAGCCGCAGTGCCAGCAGGTATACCTGGGGCAGTCAAAAGCAGAAAACAAACCCAAGACAAACCCAAAACAAACCTAAAACACCTAAAACACACTCAAAATAACACCCCCCCCCCCCCCCCAAATAAAAAAAAAATACTTGTCGAATGGGATGTACTGAACCACAGACTTGACGAAACAGTGCAACACAATTCATCAAATGATGTCTCAAACATCCGACAATATATTAAACATGTGAATGACTTTGTTTTCCCGACAGGCAATATTTTTAGACCTAGCCCGCCACTGCACGCGGGTATTCTCATTTGCTGCACGGAATTATCTTTGCTTAACAACAAGCTATCTACTAGACCCAATTCTAGCCATATAAAACATGAAGTATAGAGCAGCTTTACAAAACACAGTCGTGGAAATCAAAGGGCGTTGCGGCGACAAGCCTTCGTCAGCAAACAAATATAAGAAATTGTAACAACATAGAAGCCTGACCCCCGTCTTACATTCAACCCTTCCGGTCACTCATGTTTCGTACAACAATTATTTATTGTGCATGTTACAGTCACATTAAAAACATTGTCAAATGAATGTTGTGAACATAATCAATACATGTTATGTGACAGACAGGCAGGGGCACACACACACACACACACACACACACACACACACACACACACACACACACACACACACAAGCACATACCTACATACATACATCATTTACACACTCTCCCAGTTATGCTCCCACTCAATAACACACACACACACACATTCATTTACAATTACAAACGCACTAACAAACATTTATTTATACACACATACGTTCTCTCTCTCTCTCTCTCTCTTTCTCTCTCTCTCTCTCCATCTGTCTATCTATCTCTCCCTCACGCCCATATATCCTCATTTATACATAAAGCTAAGCACACACATACACTCCTACCCATACGCACATAATCGACACATACTCACTTCCACACACGCAAATACACAAATTCCCACACAGTCTTGCACCCACATAATCACACACCCACACTTCCTTACATACATATACTGCCTCACAATCACATATACACTAAATCTTTCACTTTTCCATACTCTCTCTCTCTCTCTCTCTCTCTCTCTCTCTCTCTCTCTCTCTCTCTCTCTCTCTCTCTCTCTATCTCTCTCTCTCTCTCTCTCTCTCTCTCTCTCTCTCTCTCTCTATCTCTCTCTCTCTATCTCACACACACACACACACAATCAAAATCCCAGCATGTTTACCATTCTACCTATTCAGCTAATTATGCCCTACTGTAGCCACTGTACTGTCATATGTGTAGTTTATATGTCGTATTTTCTTGCGTTTGTTTGCTATTGAAATCTTCTTCCCGCAACGTCCCTTGTTTTCCGCAATTGTATTTGTAAAGATGTTCTATACAGCGTGTTCTTATAGTGTTTAAATTACCACAACTTTACGGCAGTTTAAACAATTTCATTCTAATTCCATCACCAACCTCTCAAGCAACACAACACAAATTCCATCCCCGGCGTCCAATGTTTACAACACCGCCCCTGTCAATCCTAACAACGGAGAGCCAGCGATTGGTCCTCCTGAGCTATCAACATATCAAACAAACTAACTCCGCACCCTGTGGGTTTACTTTCGCTGGACAGCACGTGGGTCGGCGTTGCCTACCTATGTTGGTGGGATCACTCACGGCAGTCGTTCACCCTTCAACCTACCTTCCTGGTGCTGAATATTGTGGATTAACTGGGATTCCCGTGGATTTCACATCCTGTGTAAACTATGCCGTGTTTTGGTTGTCCACGCAACTGATATGATTAGCGTGTTTAAACTGTAATGAAGTTTTAGCCAAGTGGGTAACTACTAATATATTGTATAATTAGAGTGCCCTATTGATACAGTTATTCACCACGCCTGAATGTATTTAAACTGTAAAGAAGCTTTAGCCAAGTGGGTAACTGCTAAATTAGTGTCCTATTGATACAATTATTCACTTTGCCTGCGGACGTAATAAATTCCCGAGCGTCCGAAATCGTCTCATGTGTGAATGGTTTTGCATTCTGTCATTGAAAATAATACAACCAGTGTTTACAAATATTTACTTGTGTTTAACTTTAAGCCCTGGACTTTTGGAGTTGTGGAAGAAGTTATACTATAGTCTTAAGCCACCTCCACATTTCTTTTAAAATGAATAGGCATAAACTAAGATTTGGAAGTATTCGACTTGCTGGATGAGTTTCGTGATTGTTCTATTATTGGTGACAACTTTTCAATTGCATTTTCTTATCTGTGTTAACGTAATATAGTGAAAGTTATTTCATTAATTAGTTTTAAAATGGTAATTGACGTTATCACTTGACGTGTGTGTAAATTTCTCGATGGGTGTGTGTGAGACACGGTAACCAGCCACTTTTCCGCGATTCTGTGGATTCACGACGGCTTTGGATAATGGAGCACTTTTACAAAAGTGTGTGGTGAGTATCTGTTCAATCAATCAATCATGATATCAAATAATTAAATAATACATCATACTAGTGCTGTCTCCGCACTGAAGGTTGAAAAGTTCTCCAGCATGCCGTATCACTAGCTGTGGTAGTGTTCCGTACACTCGTCGAGACTGCTATTACTTGTACCGCTATCACCTTTGAAAACCAGCGTCGTTACTACTATAGGGTGTATTTGTAATGACTGCAGTGTTTGAAAATGTTGCAGGTCTAAGTTTTGTATTTACCTATTATGTTGCATGAACTTTACACAGGGTGAATACAAAACTTGGACCGGCAATATTTTCAAACACTGCACAGTCATTAAAAATATACCCTATATAAGGCACAGCAAGTAAAGGGTCTCATTACGCGTTGTGACATATTTGAGTATATGATGCAACCCTCATATTCGAATAGAGCAGTCGAAACTCCATGGGTGATGGGTTCAATACCACATCGGTACCTTTACTTCCCAAGACGTGTCTCACACCTTCTAACGGATTGTTTAATTCACAATCTTCACATCGCACACCTTCTGATAGATTGTTTAATTCACAATCTGCACATCGCACACCTTCTGAGGTATTGTTTAATTCACAATCTGCACTGGCACACCTTCTGATAGATTGTTTAATTCACAATCTGCACGTCACACACCTTCTGAGGGATTGTTTAATTCACAATCTGCACGTCGCACACCTTCCAACGGATTGTTTAGTTCAAATCTGCACTGCCACACCTTCTATCTGATTGTTTAATTCACAATCTTCACTGGCATACCTTCTGACGGATTGTTTAATTCACAATCTAAATGTCGTATACCTTCTAACTGATTGTTTAATTCACAATCTGCACGTCTCGCGCCTTCTGATAGATTGTTTAATTCAAATCTGCCCTTCTGATAGAATGTTTAATTCACAATCTGCACTTGCACACCTTCTAACTGATTGTTTAATTCACAATCTACACGTCGCACACCTTCTAACTGATTGTTTAATTCACAATCTACACGTCGCACACCTTCTAACTGATTGTTTAATTCACAATCTACACGTCGCACACCTTCTAACTGATTGTTTAATTCACAATCTACACGTCGCACACCTTCTAACTGATTGTTTAATTCACAATCTACACGTCGCACACCTTCTGCCGGATTGTTTAATTCACAATCTGCACGTCGCACACCTTCTAGCGGATTGTTTAATTCACAATCTACACGTCGCACACCTTCTAGCGGATTGTTTAATTCACAATCTACACGTCACATATTAATTTGCTCCACGCCTGCCTGCAAATAATAGTTTCCCGCCAATAACACGGTGTCCTTAGTATATAGTCAACATCAAGTGCATTGCCGACAGGCGTGGGCAATCATGCTTCTCCTCATCTTGCATCACCAACAGTATATATAAATCTGCGCTAAAATGCTTAACTGATTATTATCGATGCACAGCAGGTGCCAACAATTGTATTTGTGTTGTTGTATTTAACTTATAATACTTAGTAATACATGATGGCAGAAGTGAAACAGAATTTAAAAAAGAGATTAGTAATGACTACAAATACACTCAATATCACGGACAAGATACAAGCACGCATAAACACAAAGACATTTAAAATAAAAGTAGTTGAATATTGATTCCCCCCCCCCCCCCCCACACACACACACACAAGAATAGTCTTATACGCGTGCGCACGCACAAACACACACACATATATATATATACACACACACACACATGGACAATACCAATCAATTGGAAAATATATTTGATGTTCTACAAATGTCCAAATGAGAAGAAATGGTCACATTTTCAAGGGAACAAAGACACCCGTAGAATTTCTTGAAAAGGGGATGAAAAGAAAGCTGATTAAAAAAGTAATAGAGACAAGTGAAATACTTTCACCCCACTAAAAGACATGGCACTTTCTAAATTAAAAGTAAACAAAATTTGGGGCGAATGAGCTCACCATATGGTGATAAGATGTCAACCAACAAAACACAATCAGCAATGAAGAAATTGAAAACATCAACAACAAAAAATTCATATTTTTTCGCCGTAATCATAAAACAAATACAGACTACTGAAAATACATCAGTCAGAGACTGGACATAATAATCCAGAGGCTAACAAGTCTCAACAGAGTATGCGCTCCGAATGTTGCGGGTTCGATTCTGGACTCCATTATTTGGTTTACGAATAGTTTTCTCGGAGACTCCTGTGGGTTGTCGCTGGAGCTACGGAGTTCGTGCTTTGTGCAACGCTTTCGGCAGACCGCGCTGTGGAAAAACGCCGTATGGAATAAAACCCGGTGCAATGAAGTCGATTCTCTTGCATGGGTGTAGTTTTGGGACTCAAACCAATGTAGTGCTATTATTACTGCCAACACTTCCATTGCCATACTGCTTGTGGTTGCAGCAAAAGCATTGCTGGTTTACTTAACATACATCAAAGTGACATAGTGATCTGTATGATTGGTCAGTGGTGAGAAACAAACGGAGTGGTTGGGATTTCATTGCGAAGGTTAATGGACGATTCTTAAAAGGGAGAGTCTAGCATATGAGACTACAACCTCCAGCATGAGAATGGAGGTGGAAGCAGTCACAGCGGCATTCCGTTGGCTAGAGGAGGCCACTGCAACACACATTGTCTTCATTACGGACTCAAGGAGTATGCTTAGTAAGGTGGAGAAAGGAATGTTACGTGTGGAATGGCACACCTCGCTTCAGAGGTCACAGATTGTGAGAATTGTGTGGATTTTGTTGCCCTGGCCATGCGAGGATGCGGGGGAATGAACAGGATGATAGTATGGCAGGGTATGCACCTCTTGGTGGTACCACATCTTATGGAGTAGGGTGAGGTGGTCATGCGCCTGTGGGACCAGGTGGAAAAGGTGGGGGAACAGATTGAGAACCCGTATGTGCAAAGGATGAGAATGCGTGGAATTAGCGGGGGTTCTGGTAGAATCTCAAAACTGAGAGGGAAGACCAGGAGGACTTTCAATAAGGAATATTAGTAGTGTCACTCTTCGCTGGCTGTTGAACGAGGGGATGGAGCGCATATGAAAATGTCCTGAGTGCAGTGATGTCAGTTCTTAGCTCAACTCAACTCAACTTAACAATTCTACCCTGAGAGCACAAGGAACAGACCAAGGATATAGCTGATGCGGAACCACTGATCTGTATGAGCATATAATTGCATTCATGTCGTCATAAATGTCTTTAATAATGTTCTTGATCTCTGCACCTACTGCCGCGGGATTCTACTCTATGCATCTCTTGCCAAATGTTGTAAGAACAGAAAAGATGACTCTAAAGTTTATGTTAAAAAAAGACTTGTTTTCTAAAAAAAAAAAAAACTGGTGTCCATTCTTGCCCAGGATCAACATTCGCCAGATACCATGCATCATTTCATGTATAAGATGATAATTTTGTCCCAGTCCGCCCATGGCATACTTCACATTTTCTTCGAAAACCACACTTTACATTGTCTTCATAAACCATATTTCTCCGGCCGTAGATCTCTACCGGCTTGTCTGCTTATTGTCCATGTTTCACACGCATGCAATACCATATACTCTACACAACACATGAACACACTTTCTCTTTCTACACAACACATGAACACACTTTCTCTTTCTACACAACACATGAACACACTTTCTCTTTCTACACAACACATGAACACACTTTCTCCATCTACACAACACATGAACACACTTTCTCTCTCTACACAACACATGAACACAAGTTCTCTTTCTACACAACACATGAACACACTTTCTCTTTCTACACAACACATGAACACACTTTCTCTTTCTACACAACACATGAACACACTTTCTCCATCTACACAACACATGAACACACTTTCTCTCTCTACACAACACATGAACACACGTTCTCCCTCTACACAACACATGAACACACGTTCTCTTTCTACACAACACATGAACACACTTTCTCTTTCTACACAACACATGAACACACTTTCTCTTTCTACACAACACATGAACACACTTTCTCCATCTACACAACACATGAACACACTTTCTCTCTCTACACAACACATGAACACACTTTTTCTCACTACACAACACATGAACACACTTTCTCCCTCTACACGACACATGAACACAATTTCTCTCACTCTCCACTGGGTTGGAGTCCGCAGACAATGAAGTGTCCGATACCTGAGGAGGTCAGATTGCAAACAGTTCATTTCAGTGGTATTTGATTACAACCTGATTACATCCTAATATTGCCCTTCCGTGGACGTGGAGTTCCAGAAGCAGCCGTGTACTGTCTGCAGGTTTTGAGCTTGGAGAAGGGAATAAGAGCTCTGCAAGGCAATTCGCGGAGAAAGGATAATTTTATACCAAGTTCGGGGGTATAGGGGATCTACACCAACCTCGCTCCGATAGATAGAGCTGTTTTTAGGACTCAAACGACCTGACAATCAATGCCTGGGACTTAAAATCCATACCCCAGAAGGATTCACCAGTCCTTAGCGCCATGATCTTTCAGGGACAACAACCCCTTTCAAATTAATTTCCGAAATGTGGCTGATTTTGTCACAGGATTATTACTATGGGGCTGGAATGGGACTTAACTATAACTTCGCTTATGACGTTGAACGGAGTAGGGGTAATGAAAACAAAATGACCTGATTCACATACCAGTAAACCAGACACAGAACCAACCTGCCAACCAACAAATCAGCCAGCCAGCCAAAATAGTTTAAACAAAATGAAATGACGCGAAGTAATGCAGCCGTACAGAACAAAATTACGGAGAACAAAAAGAGCAATTTCACATCACAAAGCTTGTGATGCTGTTTTCAGTAAAGTGTTCCGTAAAGCAATTAAAATGGGAAATAAAAGAGGGCAATTATGAACAAATAAAGCTAGGAGTACGAGAGGGATGTGTCTTGCGTCGTATCTGTTCTCCCTCTATAGCGAAGTAATAATGAGAGAGATAAAAGAGAAGCCATGAATACTAATATCAAAATAACACGAAGACCCTAGTATGGCTATATATCGTTTTTCTGCCTAAATGGGAGGTCATTATTTGTCGATATAGTATCCTTCGGCACTGAATAAATTAATAAAGAAGTAAGTAAAGGGCTCTTTCCACGCATTGTGTCATATTGAGTATATTGTGCTACCCCTATATTTTTATATATCACTTGGTGGGTCATGTAGTAACTATAGGGTGTAGTTTTAATGACTGCAGTGTTTGAAAGTTTTGTATTCACCCTCTGTAAAGTTCATGAAACATAATAGGTAAACACAAAACTTGGACCGGCAATATTTTCAAACACTGCGCAGTCATTAAATATACACCCTGTACCATGTCAATCATCTTTACTTCCCATAAATTTCCTGGTACGCATTTTAAGCTAAGTCTAACTGGGAATCCTGAATAATTAAAACAAACTCGAACGCTTGACCGCCGGGCCGCCAGGTCTGGGTGCTAACCACTGCACGCCCACGCGATCAATAGACCCGTAGCAATACCAGATCCTAGTACAGAAATCCAGGTTGTTTCAATCTGACCTTCAATTGAACTCATTCAGATCTAACCTTGTGATGGATTCTGCCAGCAACTTAATGGGCTATACCTGATCTATTTCAGGTTGCTGACCCCCTTGTGCCTGGCCTGGATTCTTACACTGACGTCACCTTCAAAAGGTAAGTTTTCAGGTATTTTCTTGACTTTGCGCTGAGTATGTTGCAGGGGATTAAAAGAAGATAGCATGGGGGTGAACACAATTATTTGGGACCCTAGCAAATCTATGCAATTGATCTCATCTCTCATTTCATCTCATCTCATCTTGTTCCTCTTGTATGTTGCGGTGTCGAGTTGAAGCACAAACAGCGGGAGAATGACCGTTTATGGACTTCATATGTCGAAATTCCATTGACTCTCTTATTCTCTCTGTCCATCGTTTATATTGTCGGCCTTTTCTTCTGGTTCCATTTGGTCTGTACATCATTGCTTGTTGCAGAAATATAACGTTAGCCTCATATTTGTACTGAGCAATTGGACTCTCTTGTGGTGAAGTGATCAATATAACGTCTGTCGCCTTGACTCCCCAACTCATTTCCTGGTACCGATTTTAGGCTGTGTTCACATGGGAGTCGAGGCCACTTTTTAAAATCCGCATCGATGAGACTTAAAACCAAGGACCGCTGGACCGTTAAGTAAGCGTTCTATCCACTGCGCTAGCGCGGCTACTGTTTTCCTAATTTTTTTTTTTTTTTTTGCTAGCTCGCCTTGAACTCAAGCGTAGTTCATAACACTACTTCTAATAGTGCTGGACTGAATTTTGCGTGTGAATTAGCTTTCCCTATTTGCAGTGCCCCTCGCCATCAGACGAACCCATTCGGACTTCAGAGGTACTTGTAATTTAGGTCCCAGAGTCAAGAACGAGAGGTCAATAGTTTAGTCCAACTGTCCGGTGTAGGGATTGAACCCCTTACCTCGGCATCAGCACACTGGATGTTTAAGAACATGCGTTCTTATCCATTTGGCCATGCTGACCTCGTTTTCGTCATTGACCATCATCATGTGCCATGCCCATAAGCTGTCTTGGATCAATTTGTCATGATTCATCAGTCCACACTAGGTCGGCACGGCCGAATGGACAAGACCGCTCGTTCTTAAACATCCTTGGGTCAGTTGACTTCTCGTCCTTGACTTGGGGACGTAAATTACAAGTACCTCAGAAGTCAGAGTAGGTTCACATGAAGGCGAGAAGCAATGGAAATAGGGAAAGCTAATCCACAAGCAAGCATATATTTTCTTCATTAATTTTGGAGAAATTGTCCTTGACTTACGATCGTCTGTTTCTACAAGAAAGGTTCCGACTCTCAAACTCTTCTGACTGTAACTTGCTTGCTGGAGTTGTACGGTAGACTCTGAACATGTTTAACGTTGGATTATTATGACCAGTCTAACTTCGCGCAAACAGTCCCCATTGTTCGTCCTGGTTTTATAATCTATACTCAGCAGTTTCATGTCCTAGTCCTGTTTAATCTTAAAATTACCCTCTCGTGATTTTATTGCACGATTGTTTCCCTTGCCGATATTGTCCACCCTGTAACCATGGATACGATTGAGGGGCAAACAATCAGACGTAGTTTGATGGGGCTGTTGCCAAGGACATCACAGGAAAGCAAACCACTGCCGCCCGTATGTTTTCCTACACGACAAGCTGACTTGGTCATGGTTGAGATGTCATCCACTCAACTGGGATTATCAGGTCCGAGACTGAAATCTTTGAGATTAGAGATGGGTGGCTGGATAAAGCCTGCGTGGTATTGAGCACATTATCTCTGGAGTGCTGACTGGACTACACACATTAGGACTAGCACCGTATGCTTAATGTGTGTTAAGACGTGACACAGTTTCCTGTGACACATGGACACAGCGGGAATCGTTGTTAAGAGGTAAGCTAGTACATTGGTTTACCTTTCCGGTGACACCTGACGGAAGAGTGGATCACGGAGGAGAAGAAGAAGAGGAAGAAGAAGAAGAAGAAGAAGAAGAAGAAGAAGGAGGAGGAGGAGGAGGAGAAAAAGGAAACGAAGAAAGAAAGAAAGAAGAAGAAGAAGAAGGAGGAGGAGGAGGAGGAGGAGGAGAAGACGGAAACGAAGAAAGAAAGAAGAAGAAGAAGAAGAAGAAGAAGAAGAAGAAGAAGAAGAAGAAGAAGAAGAAGAAGAAGAAGAAGAAGAAGAAAAGAAGAAGGGAGGAGGAGGAGGAGGAGAAGAAGAAGAAGACGAAAAAGAAGAAGGGGGAGAAGAAGAAGAAGAAGAAGAAGAAGAAGAAGAAGAAGAAGAAGAAGAAGAAGAAGAAGAAGAAGAAGACGAAAAAGAAGAAGGGGGAGAAGAAGAAGAAGAAGAAGAAGAAGAAGAAGAAGAAGAAGAAGAAGAAGAAGAAGAAGAAGAAGAAAAAGAAGACCGCGGGGGAGACTTCTTAAATTGGAGAACATCATCCGCCTGTAAGAGAACAACTCTAACACCCTCGTTTTACCCTTTAGCTTAGAATAGAAAACACTTGAAGTGTCCACACATAAACAACATCCTAGTCCTGGACTTTGTGACTTTCTCAGTATCCGACCAGGAAATTTATGGTCCTCTTATCCCCAGTTGAACCATTTAACCATGAAAGGATGGTAATCTCACCTGAATGTGTATACGCATGCGCGACTCGAAAGCAGGTTGCCTTAGGTTTCCAGTGAGCCTCCCTTGCGGCCAGCTCGTTTTGTCAGATTTATCTCTCTACCGCTTGACATGTGACCTCTGTAAACTATGACCCCTGACCCCAGGGATAGTTGTTAGTGCCAGTAATAGTGCTCCACGATCTAACGGTCAACCTCCGACCGAGCACGGCGTGTTTATTTCATGCACCTGTGATGTCTCAGAAATGTAGATAATGGCCGAAAGATAGAGTGACATTTATGAAAAGGAAAACGAGTTTCGTGCACTTAAATCAGGGAGGTCTCCATGAGCCAATATCTTGTGTTCTGTTGTTGTTGCTGCTGCTGCTGCTGCTGCTTACTGCTGTTGTTGACATGTTACACTATGTGCACTCATTAGACCCCCAGTCAGCTGTGTTATTAATAGATTCAGTACCAAACAAGCAGAGACAGCAAGAATACCGCATGACGAGAACACAGAAGAAGAACCATCTGCAAATCTAACCATTAGAGAACTCCTGTTTGCGGACGACCAAGCACTAATAGCAAAATCAGAAGCTGAATTACAAGACCACATGAATAGTCTAAACGAAATGTGTAGGGAACATAACATGAAAATTAGCACAAGCAAAACAGAGGTAATGACTATAACTAAAGAAGAACAAACAGCAACAATTCACCTAAACGAATATCCCTTGAAACAAGTAAAGAGCTTCAAGTACCTAGGAAGTATAATATCATCAAATGGCAGATCAGAAGACGAGATCGAAAATAGGTGCAATAAGGCAAATCAACTCATTGGACAAATGGCACCAATACTAAAGAACAAACATGTATCAATAACTACTAAGAAAGCACTTTACAACACAATCTTCCTACCAACTCTGTGCTACCAATGCCAAACCTGGACAATGACAGAAAAAGAGAAAAGAAAAATCACAACAACAGAAATGAGGTTTCTGAGAAGAATACTCAACGTATCAAGAAGAGATAAGATCAGAAATGAAGAAATCAGGACTAAAGTAGGGGTTAAAGCTGCTCTAGATTTTATTAGAAAGCAGCAAGTCAAATGGTTTGGCCATGCAAGTAGGCTACCAGTCAACAGCATGCCACAACAAGCAATGATGTACAGACCAGATGGAAACAGAGGAAGAGGCCGACCACGTAAACGTTGGACTGAGGGAATAACATAATCCATGGGAATGTCGATATACGAAGCCCATAACCGGGCACTCTCACGAAGTTTATACTTCACCTCGACACCGCAAGGTACAAGAGGAACATGATGAGATGAGATGAGTACCAAACAAAATGTACGTTTGAACCGAACAAAGCTGGTTGGCATAAAATGGAAATAGGGATGTGTCACAGTTATGACTTGACAGTTGTTAATATGGTAGCAAACATTTTTTTTTTTTTTGCGCTCGCTCGCTTTAAAGTCAAGCGTAATCCGTACTCACTATTTCTAGTAGTACTGGACTGAATTTTGCGTGTGGATTAGCTTTCCTTATTACCAGTGTCCATCGCGATCAGGCGAATCCACTCCGATTTCATAGGTACTTGTAATTTTCGTCCCCAAGTCAATTGCGATAGGTCAACATTTTGGTCCACCTCTCCGGTGTAGGGATTGAACCCCTTACCTCGCCTTCAGCACCCCGGATGTTTACGAAGACGCGTTCTTATCCATTCAGCCATGCTGACCTCCCAGACATGTATTATATATAAAAATAAACAGGTTTGCATAGGAAAAACTACTGTATATAAGCTCCCAAGAGATACGCGGTTAAGTTAATAAGTAAGTCACAAATGGCTGTAGAAAAATAACTAAATATGATAACAACTTGAAACCGGTTCATTTTTATTCACACATTGTCTCTTTATTTCTCAACATAATTTCCACCAATATTGATGCTCCTATCACATCGTTTTATCAGTCCTCCCAAACCGGCTGCATAGAACTGCGTGCTTTGTTTTCATTTACCTGCCATCCCACAGAACTGTGTGACTTACTTATTGACTCACCCTCGTAACTTTTTATACCCAGCTATGCACCGCTTTGCCGGCTTCCTGGCCTAGAGGTTAGCGACTTTTCTCCGTAATCTCGTATACTCTCGTAAGTAACGTGACGACGGTGAGAATCAGCAGTGGTTCGAATCGAGTAGGTAACTTACGGGGTATGTGAGCCGGCCGATCAGAAAGCAATGGCAAACTAATGAGCGTAATCTTGCTAAGAAATCAACAATCAGCTGAAAGATGCTGATGTTGACAGCGATGTCCTGTAAAGGATATGCAAACATGTATTTATTTATGCACAGCTTTACGGGAAATCGCTAGGGGCTAAGTCCACTGACAGCCCACCTTGGCGGGAGACATTTCGCGAGTGACGCCGAAGTTGAATGTGAAGTGAAAACATGGTTTAGAAAACAGAGCATGCAGTTCTATGCAGCCGGTTTGGGACGACTGATAAAACTATGGGATAAGTGCATCAATATTGGTGGAAATTATGTTGAGAAATAAAGATAATAAAGGTTGTTGTACATACACACAGGATAGTTACTAAGGGGATCTAAAACAAGGAGCTATGAAAGTTCTGAAAAGTAATCGAGTTGTATTTCTAAGTCTTATAGTTCTAGTGGACGCTTTTTGGAGACATTAACGCACTAAGGAAGATAAGTCCATTCTCATGTCATCTTGTGGGAGGATAGTCAATCTTGTTAGGTTTGTCTTTATTCAGTGTTGGGGTGCTTCATATTACCTGTACTTTTGTATGGATGTGAAACATGGACGATGAACAAAGCTGTAAAACATCTAATGACAGTGGAAATGTAGTTTTCAAAGGAAAATGCAAAGAATTCCATGGACAGACAGAAATACCAATGAGCAAGTCCTACAAAAGGCACATGAAAACCGCAAACTGATTGGAGAAATTAGATGTAGACAGTTATTTGTTTTTGTCTCTTAATGAGAAGAAATAAATTAGAGAACATGGGGACAACGGGCAAAATTGAAGGGAAAAGAACCAGGAAGGGCAGAGAAGTAAATACCTGGATGACTTGACCACATGACATTGTCGGGGGAAGAATATAGAGCTGATCCACGACTCTATGATAATGTAAGATGGGCGAAACATGACCGCCCACTCTTACCTGTATGGAACATGATTATGATGATGTCACTATTCAAGATTTCCAAAGTTTGTTTCGTTGATTTCTGTTATGGTAATGATACTCATTATGCATGTCGTTAGAGTCTCAATCCTGAGATAAGGACAACCGTCAATTTCCCAACTGTTGCTGGTCCTGAGAGAGCTTGCCCAAGTACTATATGTGTACATTTTACGTTCAGTAGTTTGCCATTACTTTCTGAACGACGAGTCAACTTAGAAGTGCAACTGGCCGGTTTTAGAGTTGATCCCCTACCTCTGCCATCGGCTTACCGGAAGTTTCAGAACTAGGGCTCTCTTCTCCCTGCTCCTACGTCGACTTCTAATCTTACATTGTTAGTCACAACCAGCCAACACAAGCCAGAGTTGATTGCAACGTCTTGTAAAGGGTATTCAATTATCTTTAACTAACCTGGAAAGATCGCTTCGTGGAGAAGAAGTTACTGATGCAGTTCGTAATCCCACATACCCGCGTCCGAAACACAGTTGCGGGCGATTTGGCAGCAGACCGCCTTGCGTTGGGTGTTTACGAAAAGATATGGGTGCCGGCCGTTCAGAATGTAATGGCAAACTACTGAACGTAAACTTGCCAAGCGATCACAACAGCAAAAAATGCTGGTGTTGACTGCGACGTCCTGTAACTAACCTGGAAAGAATGAGTTAATCTTACTTTTGCTGTAGAAATTTTCCAAATCCCTCTATGTCCCGGTGCAAACTCTCCTAGAATGCAGTGGCAGCAGATTCCGGTATCCTGGTGCCTTATCGCGGTTGCAGATTACCACACATGTTTGTATACGTGCAGCGGCCGATGGTCAGTGGAAAGGGATCGCCTGATGGCAAAGCTTGATAAGACCCTGGGAATTTCCAACAAGTTCAACAACGCTAGAAAAATGTCGACGGCGATCTCTCACGGGACCAGTTTCTATAGCTGGATACGTATCTATCTGACTCATTATCTGGACATGGTTATTGTTCTTGTGATTAAATGCACACTGTCTTGTATACGGAGGTGACCACGGTTCTCCGCCAGGAGAGCGGTCAACGGGTAGGAACGCGATGCTTCTTGCAGCGGGCAGTATTGATAACAATAGCTGAAATTCTAGAAGAGAGTGCGGAGATGTGACTACAGATTAATGCCGGGGTGATTTCGGTACGCGTTTTAAGGACGAAAGATGCTGTCAAGTCGTGTGTTTTTGTTAAGTAGATAGTGGCCGTATTGTTTCGTCGACATGCACAGTTTGTAGATTTTCTAAACGTTGTCAGTTTTGTTTACTTCTTGATCTCGCAGATTACACTAACAGTTCAAAACATAAAAACAATATGAGGAGCACATGATAGTATATGTGAAACAGGTGGACAAGTGTTTCATGATATATAATTATCACATTAACTCCAATGAGAGATATAGGGCAGAAGTGGAAGAAGATACCCGGTACATAAAATGTCCTTGCGTAATGTTTAAAAGATACACGGTATATAAAATGTCCTGTAAGTGATGTCTAGAAGATACACGGTATATAAAATATCATGTAAGTAATGTCTAGAAGATACACGGTATATAAAATATCATGTAAATAAAATCAGCCGGCTCCCTGGCCGAGGGGTTAGCAGCTTTCTCAGTTAATCCCGAATACTTTCGTGGTTGACGTGAGCGCACGAGAATTAGAATTGGTTCGAGTCGCGCCAGTGACTTATGAGAGTATGGAGCCGGTAGCCCAGAAAGTCGTGGCGTGATGATAAGCGTAATCTAGCCTAGGAATCAACATACAGCTGAAAGATGCTGATGTTGACCGCAATATCCTGAAACAGGATGGAAACGCGGAAAAAAAAGTAAGTAATATCGAGAAGATACACGGTATATACAATGTCCCGTAAGTTCTGTCTAGCAGATACAAGGTATAAAAATGTCATGTAAGTAATGTCGAGAAATGCACGGTATATACAATGTCCTATAAGTAATATCGAGAAGATACATGGTATATAAAATGTCCTGTAAGCAATGCAAAGGACCATAAAAACTCCTCGGGTATAAGGTGTTAACCCATATTCTTATAAACACATGGGCACCCCAGGGATGACGTGGTCAGTGTGACGCCGGCTGCCTTTATTCCCCAGACATTTCCTGGCACACATTCTAGGCTGGCTCCACCTGGAAGCCACTGGTCAGTTGTAAAATCAGCCTTGACACAGATTCAAACCAATTTACCACTGGGTCAGCAGGCTAAGTGTCCCCGGGGTTTTGTCAGTTTTCACGTGGTTAAGAAAGAACATTCTGAACTTCCATCTTCAAAATTGGTCCTTCACTATTATTCAGAATATCGTACTGTTCCTCTCTTGTATCGCACACAATGCGGCTCCTACATGCCGTGTACAAGACACTATATACCTTGTATAGATATGAATAAAATTTGGTGGAACTGCGGTAAAGCTGTGAACATGTAAACAATATAAAATGACACAATGTAGTTAAAGAAATATAAAAATACCACATTTCCGTAGCTGTCACATAATTCTAAACTTGTTAATTTCCCACAATTCGCCACACACACACATACACACACACGCGCGCACGCACACACACACACACACACGCGCGCGCGCGCGCGCGCGTTGAACATCACAGAGAGACCAAATAACAAACACACGAACTACACGGAAGCATTACACAAAGATTGAAATGAAGAGAGGATTGCCAGAAGAGACTAACATTCGATACATAAAATATGCTGGGCATATTAAAAGACATAATAGGCTCATGAATAAAGCACACTGGGGAGAAAGATGTAAGGCAGACCTCGAATAAACGGCGGTTTAAATGGAACTGGGAGGATAACATCTAGACATGGGCTTGAAATACCATGTTAGATTGTTTTGTCATGGCAAAGAAACAGAAAGAGCTGGAGATCCATTGCAGTAAACCTTCATTGTGGAGACGGTAGCTGTTCTGATAAGATCTAATTCCCGAATCTACGAATCATAATAGGCAATAATAATGCCAATGATGCTGAAAGCAAAACCGATCCACCACGGACAATACAAAGTCCTTACCATGAATATTGAAGCTGTATTCGGATCTGCGGGACCTGCCTCGTCTTACAGATGCGGAAACTGTGACAGAGATTGTCATTTTCGCATTGGACTATACAGTCACCAGCGGTGCTGTCAGGTATCTCCCCAGCGGCACAACTGTATAGTCCTTCAGGACTGAAAGAGGCCTACTACTACTACTATTCGGATCAAGACCCAGACCATGTAAAATAGGATCAGAAAATGCCATGAGAAGAAAAGGCTGCCGGCGGGATACTGACCCCTTGAACCATCAAGTGCCGATTGGTCTCTAAACAGTGGGGGGTGTGGGAGATGTAAGCACTATACACTCAGTTCCCCCAAGGCGTGTTAAAGGATCCTTTACTGAACTCATATGTCCCACTCCAACGACAGCATCTGCCATGTAACTACGTTTACCTTCAATAATTTGCTTGCATATTATTCTTATCCCAATGTTATTGAGTTGCTGCGCAACTACAAGACATGCTGTCGAATAGTTGGATACAATTTAGCATCATCAGAAAACACGCATGGTCACATAGATATTTGATGTGAGAGGAAATGCCTAGTAATGGAACACCATCAGGCAGTGAGGATTCTGCCTTGGGCAGATACGGACTGACGAGGGATCTGCTCCAGGAGAGACGGCTTTGAGTCTCTTAAATATCAAAACTGTACTGAGCACGTGAGTAACTGCATTGCTTTTGACAAAGGATCGTTTTTCTGGCAAATCAAGAAAGGACCATATTAGACACATTGAGATCTATAAAACAGTTGGAGCAACACATTGTTAATTTCATTGATAGACAAAGACGTAACTGGTTCGGCTACTTAATGAGAATGAACCCAATGTTGCCAGCAGGAGGAGTATACAACGTAAAAATGGAAACACCAAGAGGCAGGGGAAGACCACGACAAGAATTAATCGATTGAGTCATCAACGCCTTAAAAACTCACATCTCAGCATACCAAGCGAGCAGCATATCAAGCGACCGAGCGAGCCCTAGTTCGGAAACCAATCTTCAAACAAACCTGCGACGCCTATCGACATAGAGCAGTGAAGGACAAAAGAAGCAAAGAAGAGGAAGAATCACAACACTGTCCACGAATTCACATCACCGGCGAGAGCCCAAATGCATGAGTACCAGAACCAGACATGCTAGAATTATTCTTTCGTGGAAAGGTTTTCTGTTTCGAAAATGTGCCTAGGTAGCGGGGTAGTCGACCTGCACTTGTCAATTTCTAACATGTGTAATGTGTGCAGGGGTCCTCAGAGTTTACTGCTCTTATTCGAGAAGCTTAGACTTCTGACCCAAACTCTCAGGATCCCAGGGATAATTACCACACATTTTCCTATTTTGCAAAACATATCCAAACAATAAACAACAATAAGAAAGAAAGAAACTGCTTTCTTTGGTCATTCGATGAGAAGAGATGCATTGGAGAACGTAATAACGGGAAACATCGAGGGAAAGAGAGGCAGAGGCAGACCAAGAGAAATTATGCTGGCTGGATTGAGACGGTGGCATGGAGGAATATCATCAGAAAACCAAAGACCGAGATCTGTGGAGAGTCATGAACGCCTACACCAGCTAGCATCTTTGCGTTGCATGGCACTTGATGATCATGATCCAAACTGTGAATTGTGTGTCTGTCTTCTATCTATGTGTCTATATGTCTGTGTATCTGTCTATTTTATTTTATCTGAACGAATGCATCTATTCCCGTTTGTATCTATGTACATACACAGAAACATTAACTACCTTATCATCAGCTATCTATCTTTCTGCCTGCTTGTCTTCCTGCCTGCCTAGGAACACATGCATGAATTTGACAACATTCCTACTTTTCATTAAACTATGTGGAAAGGAGTGTTTACTCTTCGGGTGTTTTTAAGATTAGTAGTCTCAAATACTGATCCCTACATACTACCAACGTACGCAAGCATTCAACCAGCTGCGTTAGAGCAGGAATGAATAGTGAAATCCATTTTCCTGGGTGAAAGTAATTACACAGGACATCGCAGTCAACCCCAGCATTTGTGTGCTGTTTGTGATCTCTTGGTAAGTTTACGTTCAGTAGTTTGCATTTTCCTGGGTGATATTAGCTAATTCAGACACATTGTGTTGCTAGCATGGACTATTGTGGCTAAACACACTAAATAAATACTGTGAAAAGATGGCCAATGTTGTATTATTATACTCGAAATTAATATAAAATGGTAAAAATGTTATTTTTTTGAAAAAAATTGTTTAAAAATTAAGGTGTGTCATATAGTCCGTAGCGTCTTATAGTCCGTAAAATACGGTATGCATTGGGGATGGGCGCGTCTGAGAGGTATAACGTGCTCAAACTTTCTTTTCTGGCCGCGGCGTAATATATTCATTCCGCACGCCGGTCAGTTGGGCTTAACTGTTGATTTCTAGTCTTTGACTGGTAGTACTTTAGAAGTTGGAGATGGTTCGCCCGATGGCGAGGGACACTGGTGACAGGGAAAGCTAACCCTCACGCAAAATCTGTCCGGTACACTCACTAAACCTGCTCAGTGGTGAAGAGTTTACTATTGCGTTCGAAACACAGTTGTGGGCTATTTGGAAGCAGGCCGACTTGCCTTGATTTCCCATACAAAAGTATGAGTGCCGGTCATTCAGAAAGCAGTGGCAAACTACTAAACGTAAATTTGCCAAGAAATCATGAACAGCCACAAAATGTTAGTGGAGGGGGGGGGGGGGGGAATGCGACGTCCTGTAAATGAACCACAACTGTTTGTTTTTTTTAAAATTCACTAATTGAGGCATCTAGTAGTAGTAGTACTTGTGGACTACGGCCGAGTTCAAAGCGAACAAGGTCAAAATAATAAATAACAACGTATTCAGAGTGTTTTCTGGAAGGTTGTTATGGGAGCGAGGTTCTGCAAAGGACATGCTACTTCATTCAGAGTGTTACCGTTTTGTTTGATGGATGCGATGACAGGTGAATGATTCATGTCACTTCTAGTGAAGGATGAAGCTCACTGACAGTACTGAGACAGTTGACAGTGTGAGGCTATGTGACGACTTACATCCCATCGATCATCCTTATTTGTGAATGAATTCATGTGATAGCCTGGAATGAAGTAAGCATCTTGTAACATGTGTAGTTTTAGGAGCCTCGGTGGCTTAATGACTAGACACCCGCCTGCCGACCCAGAGGACATGGGTTAGATCCGCAGCCGGGCGAATTCTGATTATTTTTTTAAAGTGATCTACCAAGTCAACGATGGGAACCACGACCGTCTTGGGAAGTAAAGGCGGGCGACGGGATACTGACCACAACAGCCACTGAGTGCCGGCAGGTCTATATAAATATGGGTGTAGCACCATATGCCGGCGCGCCTCAAGGTGTGAAAAAGGTCCTTGACTTTATTTCTTTAACTTGTCACAGATGGTTGTTGACCACACCAAGATTAGCACCGATGGTCAGGGGTCTGAGTGGTCTCCAGGTATGGTGTCCGTCTCGATTGCTGGAGGTCCCGGGTTCAAGACCCGATGAGGGTCGGGGTTTTTTGTCACGTGGACTTTTAGTAACAAAATTTTCTCTGGGTAATGAGATCGGACGCCCGTGTGTATTGTTGCGCACGTAAGAAATCCCTAGGCAGTTAGAAATCAAAAAAGAGTAGCCTAACGGCGCTGCCCGGGCAAAGAAAAGTTTCTTATTACATAATGTTCTACTTTCTAGAAACTGTTCTAGTTTCATTAGCCTATTTCAGACAATCGTTGTTAGTTATTCTGTCAGTACAAGGAATTCGCAACATTCGTCTCAGGAACCTCATCTCTGTTGCTTCAAAGTTCTTCCTAATTTGTTCATGTGCATTCCAAGATTCACTCAATCAATCAATCATGTGCCATGCCGGAAAGCGTGGGCGGTCATGATTCGCCATTTCACTCGATCACCAGAGTCGTGGATCAGCTCAGTGTTCCTGTCTCGTCCATGCCATGTGGCCAAGCCATCCAGGTATTTTCCTCTCGGTCTTCCTCTTGGTCTGTTCCCTTCGATCTTGCCAGCTGTCACTAAGTTCTCCAGTCCATTTCTTCTCATAACATGTCCAAAAAATTTTGACTGTCTACGTCTAATTTCTCTAATCAATCTACGATTTTCATTTGTCTCTTGTAGTACTTGGTCATTGGTTTTTCTATCTGTCCATGGTATTCTTTGCATTTTCCTCAGAAACCACATTTCTGCAGCCATCAGATGTTTTTCAGCTTGACTGCACATTGTCCAAGTTTCACATCCATACAAAAGAACAGGCTCTATGTATCCCCTCAACACTCTTTTTCTCGTTTCAATTGACATCTTTTTATTGGTTAGAATGTTTTTCATCTTGCTAAAGGCTACTTTCGCAATGGCGATTCTTGTTCTAATCTCTTCAAGGCATCTGCCATCAGATGTTATGACTGTTCCGAGATAATTGAACCGATTCACTTGTTGAAGAATATTCCCATTTACTTGTATATTACATTGTGGTACTTCGTTCTTCCTTGTGACGACCATAACCTGTGTCTTCCTACAATTTAATTCCAACCCCAGCTGCTCACTGTGTACAACCACAGCGTCTACTAATTGTTGCAGATCCTGTTCATTGTCTGCAATCAATACTGTATCATCTGCATATCTAATGTTATTTATGTTTCGTCCTCCAATGCTGATTCCATTTAGGTCTTCTACATTTCTGAAAATATTTTCACTGTATAGGGAAAAAAGATCTGGAGACATTACACATCCCTGCCTAACACCTCTCTTAATAGGTTGGTATTGTCCTACTTCATTATAAATTCTTATGGCAGCTTGTTGTTTCCAATATATGTTTTTATAAGTCTAATGTCTTTCCCATCAATTTGTAGATCTGCAAGCATATCCACAATGTTGACATGTCTAACTCTATCAAAAGCCTTTGTGTAGTCAATAAAGCAAAGATGTATATCCTTGTTTACTTCTAAAGCACGTTCAATAACTGTTCGCAGCATATACACAGCATTTACTGTACCCTTTCCTTCTACAAAACCACATTGTTCTTCCCCTATTTCAGGTTGTATTTTCTTCCTCACTCTTTGCATGATAATTCGTAACAAAATCTTTGTGATGTGACTCATTATACTAATTGTTCTATGTTGATCACATTCTAAGGTTCCTGATTTCTTTGGGATTGCAATAAATACAGAATTACATAATTCAGAAGGTATATCTCCAGTATCATATAATGTGTTCAGCAGTCTAGTGACTTGTTCTAGACCAAATTCTTCTAAAGCTTTAATCATTTCTGTTGTGATGTTATCTGCACCGGGGGCCTTGCCAGCTTTCATATGCTTAAGAACATTTTGAACCTCCATCTTTAAAATTGCTGGTCCTTCATTATTAAATCTAATAGCATACTGTTCCTCTCTGTTATCATTATACAGGTCTTTCACATAATCTGTCCAGACATGTAGAATCTGATCTTTTTCTATTATGATTTTGCCATCTTTAGTTTTTAGACAGCCTGTTGATGTACTTGTTCTTTTATTAGTAAGCTCCTGAATTCTTTTGTGTACTAATTTGGTATTTTGACTGTTGTGTTGTTTTTCAATTTCTAAGCACTTTTCCTCAAGCCATGATTCTTTTGCCTTCCTACATAATATGCTACTTTTATCTGATAGCATATGTACTCTGATAGTATAGCCCTGTAATGTAATAGAGGACAAGAACAAAGTCATATTTCAGGACTATGATTGGATGAAATGAGGAAACCACGATCGGCATACCCATCAACATGGTACACAATGATGGCCATAATGAAACGTTTACAAGTAGATATATTACAAGTAATGGTTTAAAACACTCTGCATATAGACATGCGTAAGCAACATATTACACACAGAGATATAAACACGCACACGTATAGACATATTACATCCACATATAAACATCCGATGTAAACTTTTGCACAATCATGTGAATGCTCTCCACATATAGACATTCACTCTTTAATACAGACAAACATAAACAGACAGAAAAAAAAAATTTACATGCGAAATTAGAAGATAACAAGATCGTATGTATTGTAGTTATGTTTGAATCGATGAATGTATGGACGGGCAGGCAAATAAAACCATCCGCCATCGTATTCACCTGTCCCTTGACCCAGCCGTTGGAGCAGCTGACAAAAATTGATCTTGCCGATACTTCTCGGTCTAAATAAACTTATTCAGGTCAAGGTCACGGAGTTCATGCGCAACGAATTGTGCTCTCCCTCACGTACTTGATCCGTACCTGTGCATGGGATTCTCACGTGATCTATCTATCTATCTATCTATCTATCTATCTATCTATCTATCTATCTATCTATCTATCTTATCTAATCTATCTGTTTGTTTGTCTGTCTGTCAATGGGGTTCGAAACACAGCTGCGGGCGATTTGGAAGCAGACCGTCTTGCGCTGGTTCCCATACAAAGGCAGCATTGCTGGTCTTTCAGAAGCTACTGAACGGTAACTTGCCAAGAAATTACAAACAGCAAAAACAAACAAAAAAATTGCTGGATTTGATTGCCACGTCATGTAAATGATATGCAACTAACTGTTAACTACACCATCCAACCTCGGAAGAGATGTTATAATTAGGGTCCATCCCAGCCTCGGATTAATACTCCCGTGACCAAATCTGCCAAATTTCGGATATTAATTTGAAAGGGATTGTTGTCAATAGGAGCTAATGGCTAAGGTAATACATGGTGTATTTTTAATGACTGTGCACAGTTTGAAAATATTGCCAGTCCCAGTTTTGTACTCACCCTCTGTAAAGTTCATGCAACATAACAAGTAAATACAAAACTTGGACAGGCAATATTTTCAAACACTGCAAGTTATTAGAAATACACCATGTAGAAAGAACATTGTACTTTCTTCTTCTTATAGTCCATCCCTTGTGGCGTTAGTGATCATGTCGGCACGTAAACTTCCGTCTCTTGTGCTGCTAATTATTTCTAACAAACAGATCGGCATGGCTCAGTGAATAAGTGCGCTCGCTCTTAAACTTCTTGTCTGCTAATACCGAGGTAGCGGGTTCAACTCATTCACAGGTCAGTTCGACTAAAATGTTGACTTCTCATTCTTGACTTTGGGATTAAATTATAAGTACTTCAGAGGTCGGTGTGGGTTCGTCTGATGGCGAGGGAGACTGATAATAGGGAAAGCTGATCCACACGTAGAAATCAGTCCACTGAATTATAATTAATAGCACATATATTGACTACGATTCAGTTCAAAGCGAGGGAACGACAAAAAAACGTTGGCATAAATGTTCCTGGTCATTTAGTTTCACGACTTTACAGCTTGTAATTACGTTATTTCGTTCAGACTTGTGGATTAGGCCACGGTAGAATAGTGGATAGATGCAAGTCCGCCGGCTCTGTGGCTCGACAACACATCGGGGATAGATGCAAGTCCGCCGGCTCTGTGGCTCGACAACACATCGGGGATAAATGCAAGTCCGCCGGCTCTGTGGCTCGACAACACATCGGGGATAAATGCAAGTCCGCCGGCTCTGTGGTTCGACAGCACATCGGGGATAGATGCAAGTCCGCCGGCTCTGTGGCTCGACAAACACATCGGGGATAAATGCAAGTCCGCCGGCTCTGTGGTTCGACAACACATCGGGGATAGATGCAAGTCCGCCGGCTCTGTGGTTAGACAACACATCGGGGATAAATGCAAGTCCGCCGGCTCTGTGGTTCGACAGCACATCGGGGATAGATGCAAGTCCGCCGGCTCTGTGGCTCGACAACACATCGGGGATAGATGCAAGTCCGCCGGCTCTGTGGTTAGACAACACATCGGGGATAGATGCAAGTCCGCCGGCTCTGTGGTTAGACAACACATCGGGGATAGATGCAAGTCCGCCGGCTCTGTGGTTAGACAACACATCGGGGATAGATGCAAGTCCGCCGGCTCCGTGGCTCGACAACACATCGGGGGATACTATTTTTACTTGACCTGTACTCCCAGGTTGACTCAGCCTATTATGGGCGCCAGGACATTTCTTTGTGATACTGACCACATCAGCCACGGAGTGCGTTTGGTCTGTACAAATATGGCTACAGCACCAAATGTCAAATGCTTCCTAAATAGTGTAAAAGCGACCATCACTGGCTTGACTGACTATGTGGAATACACATCTCTGATGATCATATTTCAGTTGGGAGTCTCCGGGCCGAAGTATGTACGCGTCTGCCTCGTGCTCCAAAGTTTGTGGGTTCGATTCCGGGCTACGTCCGTCGGTTCACAAGTGCAATTTTCTCGGAGACTCCCAAGGGTCGTCGCTGGTGCTACGGAGTTCGTGCTTTGTGTGACCCTTTCGGCAAACAGCCCTGCTGAAAGAGTCCGAACCATATGGGATAAGACCCGGACCAAGGAAGTAGATCCTATTGTCATTTAACCTCAGCCCCTCTCCTCTCATTTTATTTATTTATTATTTTTCTTTTTTGGTTTTGTTATTTCAATTTTCTAGCTGCGATCTTTACTTATTTCTTCGAAGTCTTGGATGGATACGTTCGGCCGTATCTGTGTGTCTTTCCTGTGGTTGTGCATACTGGTTATATGATGTCTTCATTCGTGAGTGGGTATCAGCGTGTAGCCATCACCCACATCTAGAAGAACAATGGACTGACACTAACCAGGTGATACTAACTACATCGCTCAACGAGTGCTCACTAGTCTATAAAAACATGTCTTAGAACCGTATGCCCAACGTCCTTATCAGGACTATACCAGTTCTTATAGGGACTACATGAGTTCAATACCAGTCCTTGTGAGGACTATACCAGTCCTTATGAGAACTATACTAGTCCTTCTGAGGACTATACCAGTCCTTGTGAGGACTATACCAGCCCTTATAAGAACTAAAAAGGTCAAGACCAGTCCCTGTAGAGTAAGCAACGAACAACTGGGAGGTACTGAATCTGGCAGGTCCTCAACAGGACGGTCCTTGTCAGGACCAGTTCAACGCAGTAATGAAAATGCCAGTCAGCCTGAGCCCTATACGACCCAACCGAACCCAAAGAGTAAAGAGGAGAAAATATAACATGAGGGCTACCTCGAAAGAGAACAAAGAAAGGAAAGAATGCCAATATTCACAACAACAAAACAATGGACCTCAATTAAAAACAACACCGCAGAAGCTGGTTGAACGAGGTCGAATTTTTATTTTTTTTTCTCTCTCGTAAATATTGAATTGAATTGATTGTATGCTCAATGAGCTTTAATGCGTGTAAAATTGTCCTTTACTTACTCACCTACTAACACTGGTTATTGTGAAGCCAAAAAAAAAAAAAATCAATTACCAAATTATGAATATAATCAACTAATTCAGTGCCAAATAAAAAGTAGGTTTGTACCACATCAAAAATGGTTGGTGGAAAATGGGAAATAGCGCTGTGTCCCAGTTACGACTTAAGAGTTGTTACTATGGTAGCAGTCATGGTTTATTGTAATTGATTGCAGTGACACTTGAGATATATATAAGCCCATGCTAGATACAGGAAGTCGCTTAAGACAATTAATCACCCCCAATGACACTTAATCAGTTAACATTATAATTATAGGTCAACCCTATTCTAAATCTGTCGACTGTTAAACGAGTGATCGCAACCTTATACTTCACGGGGAGCTGAGGTTAAATGTAATATAGCAGCTTTCTTATTTGACCTACTTGAAACGATTTTGTGCCGAAACAACGTCAAGAGGGGGGAAGAGATTGAAACAAACGTAATCAGAAGTTGCTGTAAATCAGGGTGGATTAACAGGTGAGGGAAATGGTGTGTCGGCAAGTGTAACATCGACCTTCTTAAAGAAGGTCAAGGAAAGTCAAGTTTAAGGTATATAATCGTAAGTCACTATAGATGGTTCTACCTACCTAACACCTACCCAAGTACCTATCCGACTATCTATCTATCTATCTATCTATCTATCTATCTATCTATCTATCTGTCTATCTATCTATCTATCTATCTATCTATCTATCTATCCGTCTGCCTGTCTGTCTGCCTGTCTATCTGTGGTATAGAGAGCATGTTACCTTGGATGGAATATGCCAACGGAAAGTATACCGTATACAAATGCACGCAGGAGTGGAATACAATGACTTGTCAGCTAGAGACGGCCATAACTAGGTGACTTGCACTCCCCTCAACAACAAAAAAGGAACAAAGAAGAGGAAAACTGAGAAGAAAGTGTGTAGAAACAGAGATAGTATAATATTGTAACATGTTTGCTTCTCTCAACAAAGTTAGGTGACGGAATCCAGTTACTTGTTTCTGTAGCCTTCTTACTAAGCTGTTGTTTACTGTGCCATGCACTATGTATTTGTCTCCAGTCTTCTTCAGTGTATCAGTCTGTGTGTTCAATATTGATCTCAAGAACAGAGTGTGCACACGAACAATCACCTCAAACTGCATACATAATTCCTCAACATTGTTCTAGATACAGCCCAGAAAGCACGTTTGCATGTCCGAATCGGTAAGAGCGCTCGCTCTTAATCTTCCGGTGTGCTGATGCCGAGGTAGCATGTTCAACCCCTACACCGGTCAGTTGGACTAAAATGTTGACTTCTCGTCCCTGACTTGGGGACGTAAATTACAATTACCTCTGAAGTCAGAGTTCATTCGCCTGATGGCGAGGGACATTGGTAGTATGGAAAGCTAATCCGCAAACATCAGTCCAGCGTAGTAGAATTAGTAGCACGTATATCGACCTCGCTTGAGTTCAAAACGAGCCAGCTCAAACGCCTAGACAGGTTTATTCCATGGCCTGATAAAACGTCAGAAAGTACTGCAGTTCATACAGGAAACAAAAAGGCACATACAGGCGCGTTTCAGGCGAACTTAAAAAAGGAGGTGGAGGCAGTAACGGCGGCATTCTGCTGGCTAGAGGATACTACTGCAACACACGTTGTATTCATTACGGATTCAAAGAGTATGCTTAGTAAGGTGGAGAAAGGAATGTTTCGTGTGGAATGGCTCTCGTCGCTTCAGAAGTCACAGATTGTGAAAATTGTATGGATATTTTGCCCCGGCCATGCGGGGTTGAGGGGGAATGAACAGGACTGATAGGCTAGCAGGGAATGCACCTCTTGGTGGCTGATTGCCTATGGACAAGGGGGAGGTGATTGTGTGCTTGTGGGACTAGGTGGAGAAGGCGGAGGAACAGATTGAGAACCAAAATGTGGAAAGAATGAGATTGCGGGGGATCGGCAGGGGTTCTGGAAGAATTTCAAAACTGAGAGGGAAGACCAGGAGAACTTTTAATCATATAGAGGTGGGAACTATTAGTAGTATGACTCTTCGCTGGCTGTTGAACGAAACGAAGGAGCACGTATGGGAATGTTCTGCGTGCAGTGATGTCGGTTCTTAACTCAACTCAAACTCAACTTAAAGAAGGAAAAAGATTTCAATTGCTGCTTCGTAGATTCCAGATTCATAATGGGCGGCTGGCAAACAGTAACAAACCTATTTGGCGCCCATAGTTACGATATATGGGTTGCGGGATAGGGATATCCTCTATCAAAGGGGAAGTAAGATGCCTCCTTCCCTCCGCTAACCTACGGGATACTCTTGGGCAAAGTGGAGTACCTTGTTAGTAACGGGACATGTCGATTTCTTGGTAATTTTATAGGAACATCGGATTTGCCGTAGATCAAACACTGAAATCCTCAACAGTCAAGTCAAACTCTGTATCTACACATTCCTCCACAATTTTATCGCGTTCAGGGATTGACTTTTCAGCTTCACTAAGTAAATGTTTGCCATTTAAAGGCTTACCTCGCACTGACATTGGGGTCTTTGTATGATCCCAGTATAAACGCCGTTTGCGTGCTCTGCGAGTTCTTATTCAATCTTCAATGATGGGAGGTCGGTATATAGGGGCCGATAGCTTCAAGTGTTCTTGACTGTAGGCTAGTGTTTATGGCTGCAAACCGTTAACACACTTTGTTGTTAATTTTATATTAGTTATAGTTTTTTTTTTTTTAAAGTACTTTTATGACCAAACAAGGTCCCTAGGGGTTGAAACCCATAACCAGCCAATAGCGCATTGGAAGTCTAAGAGCATTCAGATCAGTGGCCACGCGGACTGCCCTCTGGTCAGTATTCTGAGAAAATAATAAATCCGCTGGTGTTATTGATATATCCACCCATACATCCATCATGTGCCATGCCAGAAAGCGTAGGCGGTCATGAATCACCATTTCACTCGATCACCAGAGTCGTGAATCAGCTCAATGTTAATGTCTCGACCATTCCATGTGGCCACGCCATCCAGGTATTTACTTCTTGGTCTTCTCCTTGGTATGTTCCCATCGATCTTGCAGTTGTCACCAAGTTCTCCAATTCATTTCTTCTCATACCATGTCCAAAAAATTTTGACTGTTTACGTCTAATTTCTCTAATCAATTTATGATTTTCATTTGTTTCCTGTAGTAAAAATTTTGACTGTTTACGTCTAATTTCTCTAATCAATTTATGATTTTCATTTGTTTCCTGTAGTACTTGGTCATTGGTTTTTCTGTCTGTCAATGGTATTCTTTGCATTCTCCTCAGAAACCACATTTCTACAGCCATCATATGTTTTTCAGTTTGACTGCTCATTGTCCAAGTTTCACATCCATACAAAAGTACAGGCTCCATGTAGCACCGCAACACTCTTTTTCTCGTTTTAATTGACATCTTTTTATTGGTCAGTATGTTTTTCATCTTGCTAAAAGCTACTTTCGCCATGGCGGTTCTTGTTCTAATCTCTTCAAGGCATCTCCCATCAGATGTTATGACTGTTCCGAGATAATAGACAGACAGATAGATAGATAGATAGATAGATAGATAGATAGATAGATAGATAGATAGATAGATAGATAGATAGATATATAGATAGATAGATAGATAGATAGATCCCCGCCATGAGCTGGGCGAAGCCGGGCCGAGTCAGCTAGTGTATTTATATAATCACGTTTCATGAAAGAACCCCCATTGGAGACACCTCTGAACAATACCATTTAACTTCCGCGCTGTTTGTGCCAAAACGAAAAACGCGAGACGTTTTCCAAAAAAGCGGGGATGTGTCTTGCTGAAGCTGTAATACTTTTACAATGATGGTATTAATCCCCGAACCGTAAATTATATACCGCATATAAACAAACATTGAAATCTGCTGTACAATCTCCAGAACAAAATTTTTTGTTGTTGGGTGGACATAATGATAACGTCATATGCTAAATCACATCATTTTCCCTCAGTTGGTTACTGAGATATTGAATTTTATATTGAGGCAAAACACACACACACACACACACACACACACACACACACACACAAAACACACTATAGTAAGATTGTGCTGTAAAGTACTTTCTTAGTAGTTATTGATACATGTTTGTTCTTTAATATTGGTGCCATTTGTTCGATGAGTTGGTTTGCCTATTTTTGATCTCGTCTTCTGATTTGCCATTTGATGATATTATACTTCCTAGGTACTTGAATTTCTGTACTTGTTTCAAGGGATGTTCATTTAGTTGAATCGTTGTTGCTTTTTCTTCTTTAGTTACTGTCATTACCTTTGTTTTATTTGTTCAAATTTTCATGTCATGTTCCCAACACATTTCGTTTAGACTATTCATGTGGTCTTGTAATTCAGCTTCTGATTTTGCAATTAGTCCTTGGTCATCCGCAAACAGGACTTCTCTAATGGTGTAATTTGCAGATAGTTCTTCTTCTATGTTCCCGTCATGCGGTGTTCTTGCGGTCTCTGTTTGGCTGGTTTCTTTACATGTTGTCTATATATGTTATGAACAAGAAAGGGACAGGGCACAACCTTGTCGGATGGTTGGATTTTCCAGCTAAAGTTTTCTACCATACACCGTGGCGAGTATCAAGCCAACCATACTTATCTTTATCGCCTCATACGACATGCTTGGTAGATTTGTAGATTGGTATTACCATTCTGTGCTTTCCTTAAGAGCCCCGGTAATACACGGGTGTGCGATAACTTTACGTTTCTAAAGTTGATAATGTATCCTCTAATCTCTTATGTGAGTGCTAACCTATAATTATGCACACATTTGTAACATTTTTTTTAAATGGCCAGAATTTCCACATAGACTGATAATTCAATGTATTGCTCGTCGCAAAGAGTTCATGGATGCTTCTTTCCTTTACTTCTATAATTGCCAATACCTATTAATTTATTTAAACGTTTATGATAGCCGCAACGTTCCATGTAGATTGATAAGTTAAGTATTGCTCATCGCAAAGAGATCACGGACTCTGTTAGATCTACTCAACACACGTTAGACTATCTGTTGAAATGTGACCAGAGTTTTCGCTGTGAGGGATTTACTCCCAAATCTTGGCTTATGTTTGGTCAGCGCCCGCCAGATTTAGGAATTAGTGGCGAGGCTTAATGGCTAAGGCTAAGTCACTGGTTCATTTCAACTAACGTAGTTAAGGCATTGGTTAATTTCAACCGACGGGTTAAAAAGTTCGAATTTCTGTACAACAGTTGTAAAGAATAATTTGTAGTGAAATTTCGTTAATTTCTTTATAGCAGCGGATTTCAACGTTTTTTCTTGCGATGCCCATGCTTACTTTGACTGTCCGATATTGGAGCCGTGCGATTTATTTAAAATTAAACATTGTTATCTGTAATGTAAAAACTTGCATTTTACTTCCATAAATTTCCTTTACTTTGATTGCCTTTTGTCTTTTACGTTGAAATATCCCCTTACATTTCGTATTCTTATTTTAATATCTCTATATGTTCCTGCAACGTCTCTGTGGCGAAGGTGTTATAAAAGCAATTCGTAATCCCGCATACCGCGTTCGAAACACATGCGATTTGGAAGCAGACCGCATTGCGTTGGTTTCCATACAATGGTATAAGTGTTCAGAAAGCAGTGACAAACTTCTAAACGTAAACTTGCCCAGGAATCACATACAGACCCCATAAATATCACAAAGATGTGCCCGCATTTGTATTGCATTGCTTTCTATACTGTGTAGATTCCATCTCGTGAAGTAGGCAATAGCGAACTGAGATGAGCTGACCAGTTCCTGTCACTGATGTTTCTTACACGGGCTGTGGAAATAACGGTTGATGGACCATGCTGTTTTTTTTTTTGCCCCACTCCCCTCCGCCACCTCCTTTCTGCGGTTTGTTCAGTTTCCGCCAATGAATACAAATCCTGTGCCTTAGCCTGGACAAGAATGCGAGTCTTCTATTCCAGAGGCAGGGGACATAGCTCTTCCGCTAAGCGCCCCTGAAAGGAGATTATGTTAATCATCAAGTGCCGTGCCAGTTGGAGTGGGCGAGCTTGCCTCACCACAATGCCGTTTTCTCATTTCAGTAGCACTGTATGAGGAGTATCCGAACGATTGACCCGAATGCTGAGCTCCCATTCGGGAGTACTAGGTTCGAATCCTCGGTAAGATTATGAATTTTTTTTTTCTGTCGGGGGCAAGAAAAAGAAACCCTAACCTGCACAGTTCGCGGCGACTGCACTAACCAGACAGTTTTCTAAAGTTTGTAGATTTTATTAAGAATTTTCATTTCAGAACTGTGGACTCGAGAAAAGTACATTGTTTAAGGTCAAAAAAAGTAAAGACGAGAGGACCACTTCCATTAGTTCGAGTTTTTATTTTTGTGTGTGTGCTAAATCTCATCTGGCTCGTTCTCTTTCTGCGGAATAGCGAGCCGTCCCCCAAGATAATCGCACAAAGCACGAACGCCGTAGCTCCAGTATGCTCCACAGGCGTCTTCGGAAAATTGCGTTGGTCACCTGCACGATGCGGTCCGAATACGAACCCACCATCTTCAGAACTCGAAGCAGACAACATGACCATTTCGTCAAGGATGCCCCCGAAAATAAAATATTTAGACCCATTAGCTATAGCAGTGGTTCTCAACCGGTGGGGAATTCTCTCCCCCCCCCCCCCCCCCCCCCAGTGGGGAATTTTAGGGTTTCCAGGGGTGGGGGGATGAAGACCATTTCAAGTTTGCGTTAATACAAGAACCGATTACTTGGTATTGTTTTTCCCTGTATACTTTACAGTTATGTACGTCTCATCCTTCTAAAATTCATTTTATAAAGTAAGTAGACCCACAAATCATGTTTTATGTGGATGTCTAGACTTGTTTTAGTATATGCTATTAAATTTACCTTCCATTTTTACGTATACTGTGTAGGGGTGGGGGATTTTTAGATAGGAAACATGAACGGGGGGAAATGACGTTCTGAAAATACGGTGAAGGGGGCACGGGCCAAAAAAGGCTGAGAACCACTGTGCTAGAGGCAACTTTGCCTCGCCAACTCACTTCTATAGGAACGACCAAATCCCACACTTGAGAATCGCTGATGCTCGCAGTTTTGTCGTGTATTTGATAAAGTGAGATTAATGGCTTTGTATGTTTAGACCTAGTTGTGGTTACTTTGTCTCGATGTGTACGAACGTGGTTTCGTTTATGTTAAGGATCACATTCGATGTGAGATCTCTACAAGTACTGCTGTCTCCTCCCATAGATCAGACATGGAGAATCTCCGCACAGTTCACGAACTATGTATACCGGCTGTGGCGTGATGATTGACGATATAGAGCCAGGATGATTGTATGGAGTGTCTATAAACACAACCCAACAAACTATCGGGACAATCCTAATTTGCGGGATACAGCGATATACAGCCGGGCTCCCTGGCGAAGGTATTACGGACGTTTGTAATCCCGTATACCCACGTACGAAACACAGCTGCGAAACACAGCTGCGCGAGATTTGGCCGCAGATCGCGCTGGTTACTTATACGGAGGTGTGTGAGCCGGTCGTTCAGAAAGCAATGGCAAACTACCGAAAGTAAATCTTCCCAAGACATCAACAGCAGCTGAAAAATGCAGGAAATGCGAAAAAAGGGATATACAGAGTGTATTTTTAATTACTGTGGGTTGTTTGTCTTTTTTTTTTTTTTTTTTGAAAATATTTCCGTTCCAAGTTTTGTATACGCCCTCTGTGAAATTCATGCAACATAAAAGGCAAATTAAAAAAAAAAAAACATTGGAGCGGCAATATTTAAACAAAAAAACTCAGTCATTAAAAATACACCCGTTTCTATAGAATAACTAATCAACGTACACATCCAACAGATTTCTTCAGCTCCACGGGGATCCGCGAGTCTGATTGAGAGAAAACGTGTTTCACTTAAAAAAAAAAAAAAGGAATATTTAAATGTAGAGTTCCTCAATTATTCAGATACACACGATCAACCCAAACACCATCTCCCCCCACAATTAAATCAGCCCCCTTCAGGAATAATGGGGAAATAGTTTGTCCGACTAGGATCTGCTTGAATTCTGTTACACCGGCGATAAAGCAAATGTATGTATACCAGGATCACATATGTTATAAATATTCTTATAGTCAGTAGCTTTTTGCATTGTTTAAATACTTGCCTAGGCACCTGCCTATTCGACCTACTCTTTTCATGTATAATTACCGAGAAATGTCTATGGTGCGCAAAGTGCACACGGGTCCTGTGTATTTCCTGCCCTGGTCACAGCAGGCTAGACCTTTGATCCACTACCCTGGGATAAGGCAGTTAGTGCTCTGTGCTAAGCTTTCGACAAGCCGCGCCGTGAGGAAAGAAACCGAGCCATATGGGGAAAACCGGGAGCAATGAAGTCGATCCTTGTGCTTTTAGCACCACCCCTTTTGCCACCTCTGGAGGGTGGGGTGGGTGGGTGGGAGTATTTAAGTGTGTGGTTTGTATGTTTCTCAATAGCCATCCAAATCAGCATCTTATTGTTAGTAAGAATCTATATAGCCACCACTGTGAAGAGAACAACACTACTCTAGCCAGACGAGGGTATCCTACCCTCTGAGCTAATCGGCCCCTGCTTGGTATTGAAGTGGTTAGAAAACACGAGTGGGTATATATTATAGTAACAGGGAATAAGGAGAGTAGGTCTAAAATTGCGTGGTAAAATCATTAAAAGGAGCTCGGGGAGAGAACTGGATCGATTACAACGAAATAGGAGGAGACGAAAAGTCGCAGCTCTGTATAAGGCAGACATTGAAAGCAATCTGATGGCATTATAACTAGAAAGTTCTTTCTATGGACTCCGCAAGGGCGAGTGAAATAGATAGAGACCTAACACACGCAAAGAAGAGAACTAGAGACAGACATCTAGAATGTGGCGACGACAAGGAGGGAGCTGCAGAAGTCAGCAAAATAACGGCTCGGATTGGGTTGATGTTGGCAGTACTGCTTGGCTTGAATTGATTGCGCATCTGTGCTTCAATAGGAATTAAAGGGACAGAAGGCGTACAGTAACAGCAACAGCAACCGCAGAAATCCCAAAGGAAATATCCATTTGTAGGCATAACACACAATTTATTTGCCTAATTGCTTGTCGGTTTATATGCGAATGATCGCCTCCGAATTTCAGTCGACATTTCGGAATGTTCAGAACGGATGGCCGTGGGTGCTACTTGTGAGGTCTCAAAGCTGTTGGGGCTTATGGGATTTATTGTCCGGATCATAGAGGAGTGACCTAGCGATATATATCTGGACTGTCATATTTTGACATGTATGCCATCTTACGTGGACATGGGCGCGCACGCGCGGACACACAGAAAGACAAGTTTTCATATTAGAAATAGGACTGCCGTTCAGCCGAGTCTTACACACACAGATCAACAAAACGACATGAGGTAAAATGCAGATAGGATTTGATATACATATAAGTAAATTAGTCAAATACAAGTGGGATTTGATATCAAACAGATAAGTAAATTAGTAAAATGCAGGTGGGATTTGATATAGTACAGATAATTGCATTGTAAAGTGCAGGATTTGATATTATACAGATAACAAAATTAGTAAAATGCAGGTAAGATTTGTTATCCTACAGACAAGTAAATTAGTATAGTTCAGTTAGGATTTGATATCATACAGATGAATATTACATAGATTATTTTAGTACATTATTGCCTTCGGCATAGGAAGAAAAACCGAGTCATGTGCAATATGACATCCTGTCAGTTATTGTAGGATATTAATGATCTGTTAATAGAGAGTAAAACAAGAGTGACTTCTAGTCAAGTATTGAAGGATACTGGTGAACTGTTTATACAGATATGTTCAGGAGCGGCTTCTAGTCGACTATCGTAGAACAATAGAGAAATGCATACACAACGAAAAACAAAAGTGTCCTCATTCAACTATTGTATCAACTACTTTACTATACTTTACTTTACTTTACTATATTTTACTCTACTTTACTTTACTTTACTATATTTTACTCTACTTTACTTTACTTTACTTTACAACCACACAACCAACAAACGAAACATAACCAACCACTCAACCGACCAACCAACCAAAACATAATCAACCACCCAAACAACCAAACATAACCAACCACTCAACCAACCAACCACTCAACCAAACATAACCAACCACTCAACCAAACATAACCAACCACTCAACCAACCAACCACTCAACCAACCAACAACTCAAACAAACATAACCAACTACTCAACCAACCAACCACTCAACCAAACGTAACCAACCACTCAACCAGCCAACCACTCAACCAACATAACCAACCACTCAACCAGCCAACCAAACATAACCAACCACTCAACCAACCAACAATTCAACCAACCAACAACTCAAACAAACATAACCAACTACTCAACCAAACGTAACCAACCATTCAAACAAACATAACCAAATACTCAACCAACCAACCACTCAACCAACATAATCAACCACTCAACCAGCCAACCAAACATAACCAACCACTCAACCAACCAACCAACCAATCATAGTCTACTCCTCAACCAATCAACCATAAACAACCACTAAACCAACCAACCACTCAACCAACCAACAACTCAAACAAACATAACCAACTACTCAACCAACCAACCACTCAACCAACATAACCAACCACTCAACCAACATAACCAACCACTCAACCAGCCAACCAAACATAACCAACCACTCAACCAACCAACCACTCAACCAACCAACCACTCAAACAAACATAACCAAATACTCAACCAACCAACCACTCAACCAACATAATCAACCACTCAACCAGCCAACCAAACATAACCAACCACTCAGCCAACCAACCAACCAATCATAGTCTACTCCTCAACCAATCAGCCATAAACAACCACTCAACCAACCAACCACTCAAACGACCATAACCAACCACTCAAACAAACAAACCAACCACTCAATCAACCAACCACTCAACCAAACGTAACCAATCACTCAACCAACCAACAACTCAACCAACCAACCAAACATTACCTACAACTCAACCAACCAAACGTAACCAACCACTCAACCCAATCAACCAACCACTCAACCCAATCAACCAACCACTCTACCAAACAACCACTTAACCATCCCAACATAAACCAACCAACTAAACATTTTCACATCCCTGTTTTGCTCTATGGCAATGTGGGACACTAGAACCTTCATAAAACCACACATTTATGTGACTTTCAAGTCACAACAAGTGCCCTTTCTCCCTCCACCGCGGGCAATATTGGGCATTGTCCCGTTAACATCAGTAAGATCTGGCCCCACTAAGAGACCCCAGACCTGCCAAGATAAACATCCCATTTCGCCCATTTCGGACGAGCTTTATGACCTAGTAAATGCTGAGAGTTGTAATTACTCGGGCTGCTAATGGCCTACTTGTCCTGCGTTGATAAGACCGACTTGGTCATGGTACTTGTTTATGAGAAGCTACAAGACCCTTGTATGGCCACAGGACTGCCAAAAGACTCATCTGCCAGTGGAAGGGGAGAGCGGACCACCTAGTGGTTATCTAAAAGTAATAAAACAATATTATCATGTTATTTATGGCCTGTAGGTGCATGCCATGGAATAGAACAAGCGGAAAGTAATAATAGGAAATGAAACACAGACAGAAAGACGAGCAGTCATACAGATAGTAAGACAGAATATTGACATACTGACAGATAGACATTCATGCGTGTAGGTAAATAGACACGCAGACAAACAGGCAGATAGACATGCAGATAGACATGCAGACAAACAGACGGGTAGATAAATACACGGGTAGATAAATACACGCCACACGGCGTGGACTATCAGTCGAAGAAAATACAACTTTCTTTCTTTTGTCGATAAAAACATATGGACCGCTTACATGGTGACTTACTCCATGTAAATTATTCACGTTATATTTTCTGCACATTCAGGCTCAAAGGTTATATGTTTGTAATTTACTTGTCTTCTTCGAATAAGTTTAGTGAGACTGTACCGAGATAAATGTATAAATGATCATCATGTGCCACGGCGATAAACGTGAGCGGCCTTGGTTAGTCATCATACATCATCACCGGTCTTGGGTTAGGTCTTGTCCAGACCATGTCATGTGAAACTATCCAGGTATTTATCTCGTTGCCTTTCGGGTCCTCTTTTCATGGCTGCCACTAAATTTTAAAGTGTATGTCTTCTGATAACGTGCGTAATTTATAAATGGCTGTTTAAGACAGAGAGACAGAGACAGTCGGTCATAAAGGCAGTCAGACAGATAGGTCGGTGAAAATGACGAAGTGGTTATATATTTTGCTGTGTACATAGATAGTGTATAGACACGGGGGTATACAGTATGTACTGCGTAAGATAAAATAAAGTAGACAGGCTTATAGACAGACAGTCACATAAACACATAGACAGAAGTGTAAAAAGATAGACAGACAGCTGGGTAGATAGATAGACAGGATGGATGGATGGATGGAAAGAGTGTATATGGGAGCGTAGGTGGATGAACAGGCAAGTGGACAAAAATGAGTTAACATATTTTCTTCCGTGATTGATAAAGTGTATAGCGAGCAGAAACATGACGACCACACCGCTACAAAAACTTCACATTTCACATGAGACCAACACCGTATCTTGGGGTTGTCATATGTTCTATTTCCTCTAACCCATAGCGTGAAGCTCTGGTTGTCATGAATGTCCTCGGCCACCTGTCGCCTGTACCCTGTCAGGTGCAATCCAAAACGAAGATACCGCCTCTTTACATTCCATTCCACACAGCAAGTAAGCAGAGTGAAAAGT
>JACEFZ010028404.1:0-15000 GCA_014155875.1 Cepaea nemoralis | reverse complement strand
CATTTCCAACTGTCATGACAAGTGAGTGCTCTGCTCTGCTCAGCCGCAGCGTTTACTTATCCCGGTGGATACTCGCCCCCCCCCCCCCAGAGCTGAGTTTGCCACACCGTGGTGTGTTTCCCATCCTCTACCACTAGGAGATGCAGTTGGGATTTTCCCGTCCTAAAGTTATGGTTGAACTTGGTTGAACATCAAGAATACAATTCAATCTACCGCAGAAGAATGTCTCGGTGTGTTAACCACGCATAGAAAGAACAGATGGTTCAATCAAAAATGTGAAGAAGCAGTCATTAGGAAAAAGAATGCCAGACATTTATGGTTAAATGACATCAACAACATCCAAAAGGAAGAGCATTATAGAAATGAATGTAAAGAGGCTACAAAAATAGTCCGACAGCAGAAGCGAGAATATATGAGTAATATAATCAAAGATATGGAAACTAATCACCAGAAAAATGAATCCAGAATATTTTTTAAAGAACTGAAGTCAATGAAACGAGGGCACCAACAAAACACATATGGTTTAAAAGACAAAAATGGAATATGATAAATACCAATGAGGAAATGTGCAACACATGGAAAGAATATTTTGTTGAATTACTAAATTGTGAAGCTCCAAGTAACATTTTCCCACAGGAAGAGGTTCTAACATGCGAACCACAAATTGAAGAACCTACATTTGAAGAACTCCTATATGTAATCACACGACTTAAAAACAATAAGGCAACTGGGACTGATGGAATTGCTGCTGAATTATAAAGGCGGGTGGCCATGCATTACATCTAAAGCTATACGAACTAATAATAAAAATCTGGAGGACAGAAGAATTACCCTATGACTGGAAAGAGTCATTATTGATACCTATCTTTAAGAAAGGAGACAAGTTCCAATGTGGAAATTATAGAGGAATATCACTACTGTCCACAAGCTATAAGATACTATCCGCAGTATTACTAAATAGACTAAAACCATATTCAGAAAACATATTAGGTGACAACCAGGCGGGTTTTAGACAAAACAGATCAACAATAGATCAGATATTTATCTTACGACAAATAGCCGAGAAAAATTGAGAATATAAAAGAGATCTCCATAACATTTTTGTGGATTTTAAAAAGGCTTATGATAGTGTCCATAGGAATAGTCTATGGAATGCTATGCAGGAATTTGGAATACCAAGGAAGTTAATCAACATGACCAGACTATGCATGGAAGATACTTATAATATAGTAACATATAAAGGCAGGAAATCAGACCCCTTCCCCCCTCTGCCGTGCGTCCACCTTGACGAGGTAGAGGGGCTTGAGCGTTCCAATGACCCCAAGAGCTATGCCGACGGTAGCACAGCTACTGGTAGGGTCACCCATGTCGGACAGGTCAAGGGAGAGGGACCAGACGAAGTGACGCACAAACCTGCTGCCTTGTAGGTAGACTGGGGACAGTCAAAGGCTAGGGAAAGCATCCCGAACAAATGCTTGTCGAAATCGGATGTACTGAGCCACAGGCTTGACAAAGAAGTGCAACGTAACTTTATCATTTCATGATGCCACAGATGAAAATTAATCGTTATGGTGCTAATCCCGTGAAGTCCCATCAGGCGGTGATAGTGCCGGGCCCCCTGCCTCGAGGGGGTCCACCCATGACTACTGGTGGTCACCTTCCCCTGTGCTGTGGAGTCAAGGCACAGAGGAGTAGGTTAAGAGTTATTGACCAAACACCCCGGACACTCAACATACTACAATGGAATGCAGAAGGAGTTTATAATAAGAAAGCCTCCCTAACACAGCGTCTTCATAAAGATAGAATAGATGTGGCATGCATTCAAGAGACACACCTCAACGCCAATCGCACATTTTCAGTCAAGGGATATCAGGCCACACGTTTCGACCGCGAAGGACACAAAGGAGGAGTTGTAATACTTACACGAAATACAATAATACCTTGCAGCGAAGTATCTGTGATCTCTGACAACCAAACGGAAATTATAGGTGTTGATATAATGATAAAGGACGTGAAAATAAGAATTTACAATCTGTATAGCCCGGCAGATAAGGATCTTACACTCTCAAACATGGAAATAACTGACACAAATTGCATTGTTGTCGGAGACTTTAATAGCCGTTCAGAAAGATGGGGATACCCAGATACTGACAAAAGAGGAGATGAAGTGGAGGACTGGGAAATAGACTCAAATCTCCATCTACTCAACAAAGCGGATGACACACCGAGCTTTTACTCCAGAAGATGGATTACCACTTCTACTCCAGACTTAGCTTTCTGCACAGGAGACATCCTCCACAAAATCGATCGCCATGTGCTGGACCAATTAGCAGGTAGTGACCACAGACCAATCAAGCTTGTAATAAATATGGAGTGTGTTCCACAGGAGCAAAAGCCTTTGCCCCGTTGGAATTACAAACGAGCAGATTGGGACAGATTTGCAATACTAACAGACACATATTGTGAAAACATAAATACACGATATGGCAACATGAAGCAAATGGTGGAAAGTCTAAACAGAGCAATAATACAGGCGGCCACTGAGTCTATTCCAAGAGGAGCGAGGAAAAATTACAAACCATACTGGACTGAAGAACTACAAATTTTGGAGGACAAAGTTGAAGATGCTAGGAAGACCGCAGAGAGAGAACAAACAACTGAAGCGAACATCTCTCTCAAAGCCATCTCAGCAAAATATAAAAGAACAGTAAATCAAACAACAAGAGATTGTTGGAGGAAAAAAACAGAAAACCTGAATTTTGACAGGGATGGAAACAAACTATGGAAACTAGTGAAAGCCATGAACAATGAAGGACCTAGAAACAAACAAATAACAATTAAACAAGGAAATGCCTTGCTTACAGGAAAAAAGGCTGCAAATGCACTAATGGAACACTATGCAAATGCAAACCACATTGATATTACAGCCGAACAGAAGAAAGCAATCAAAGATAAACAGATACATCATAGCATATACAGAGACAGCAGCAGAATATATGATGGCAAATCTAACAATGGAAGAAATGGAACAGGCAATGAATACCCTAAAAAAGAAGACATCACCAGGAAAGGATGGAATCACAAATGAAATGCTAATAGGACTAGGCACTAAGGCAAAATAGAAACTACTAGCAGTCCTAAATTACAGCTGGAAGAGGGGAATAGTCCCACAGGCATGGAAGGAAGCTATACTAATACCAGTCCCAAAGAAAGGAAAAGACCTGGAAGAACCAAATGGCTATCGACCTATCAGTCTTCTTAGCTGTGTAGGAAAATTAATGGAACGCATTATCAATGGCAGGCTAACATGGCATCTGGAAGAAAACCAACTCTTAACACCTCACCAAGCAGGATTCAGAAAGTACAGATCCACTGAAGATCAAATAACCTATATAGCTCAGGAAATAGAGGATGCCTTCCAAGAGAAAAAGCACACACTAGCGGTCTGGATAGATTTAGAAAAAGCATTTGATAAAGTATGGAAGGAAGGACTGAAAGTAAAACTGCAAAAAATGCATGTCTGTGGGAAAATGTACAAATGGATCAGCCACTACCTTGAGAACAGAACTGCCAGGACAAAAGTACAAGGACAAACCAGCAAAATGATGCTGTTGGAGCAAGGTGTCCCCCAAGGAGGAGTTCTTTCACCAACATTATTCCTAGCATATATAAACGACATCACGGAAAATTTTCCAGCCAGAGTACACACATCATCCTTTGCAGATGACCTAGCCATATGGACATCTGAAGAATATATTAGTACAGCTAACAGCAGAATACAGCAAGCCCTATTAGCGCTAGAGGACTGGTCAAAATCATGGCTAGTGAAGATAAGTGAGGAGAAAACAACATGCACAGTGTTCTCCCTCTCAACTAAAACTCAGCAACCTAAGCTGGTATTGAATGGAAAAATATTGCGCCATGAAGAAAATCCAAACTATCTAGGAGTCACCTTTGATCGTCGCCTGACATGGAAGACACAGGTTGAGAAAAATCGAACAAGAGCAAGGCAAAGAATGGCAATCATGAAAAAGCTTGCTGGTACAACGTGGGGAGCAGATGAGAAAGTTCTCAAGAAGTTATATACTGGACGGGTGAGGCCAGTACTGGAATATGGCATTGCAGCTTGGGCAACAGCAGCTAAGTCAAACTTTAAGTAGAGTCCAAAACCAAGGAATGCGAATCATAACTGGAAGCCTGAAGACAACGCCTATTAATGAATTAGAAAAGATCACTTGTTTACAACCAATGCAGGATAGAAGAGATAGCAGAGCCCAGCAACAAGCTGAAAAATTTAGAAGATTGACAGACCACCCTATGTACAACAGATTTAATGGTTTTGGAAAGGGAAGACTGAAGCGTAGCAACTTTGTAGAAACTGCAAAACGAAAGATTAGGGCAGATCCCATACTTAACATATCAACAGTCAAACCCATTTACAATGCAGACAAGTTCCCAGCTTGGAGACAGCAGCAACTGCCTGAGATGATAGAAAACATTCCTGGTATTGAGAAAAAGAACACTCAGCATGAAACCGAAAGAAGAGAAATAACCCTAAACTACATAAAAGAACATTACCCAAGCAGCAATTGGACCCATGCATATACAGATGGATCAGCCAAAAATTCAGTAGAGAATGGAGGAGGAGGAATTCTCCTAAATTTAAAAAATGGAGTGAAAAAAACACATTCAGTGGCAACTGGAAAGTTTTCAAGTAACTTCAAAGCGGAGGTAGAGGCTCTGAAAACTGCAGCAGAAATGCTTTTGATGGAGGAAAATAAAGACACACAAATAGCTATCTTTACAGATGCAAAGTCAGCTGTCTCAATACTGAAGAGCAAAAACAGCACAGAACTAGCTGACCTAAGAGCAGCACTCCATGGTCTATGCCAGAAATCCAAAAAAGTTGTAATACAGTGGATCCCATCACATTGCAGTATACCTGGAAATGAAGAGGCTGACAGACTGGCAAAAGAGGGCGGACGACTACCACAGCCTGACATAGACATAACCTATAATGAGGCAAAGAGGTTGATAAAAAGCACTTATAGAACCAAATGGGAATCAGAGCATCCAGGCCACCAGAAGGATGATGCATATTACAAACTCGACCGAAGAGAACAAGTAGCAATCTTCAGACTCCGCACAGGACATAACAGGCTGAAATACCACTTGTTCAACAAACTAAAGATAGGAGATACAGATGAATGTAATTGTGGAACTGGTAAAATGACAGCTAAACATTTGCTGCAAGAGTGCCCAATATATGCAGAACAGAGAAAGATATTTTGGCCCACACCTGCTTCATTCGAGGACAAGCTTTATGGAGATATCAACAAGCTCAAGTCGACTGCAGCTTACTTTAACTGTATTCAGGTTGACATTTAAATGTACATGAAGAAGTTTTTAGACTGCCACACTTCATACCACAGGCATGTCGGTTACACAAGCCTCCCAGAGGCATGAAATGGAATATTGCTTGGATAGCAAATCCATTACGTGGAAAGTCCGAATTGAAAGCTCACTGTGTGGGCTTCATAAAAGGTGGAAAAAGCGTCCTAGTGGCACAAAATGGAATATTGCTTTGGATAGCAAATCCATTACGTGGAAAGTCCGAATCGAAAGCTCACTGTGTGGATGTCATCTGCAAACTGCATTCTTCTGGCTTCTGGAAGAACAGCCTATGGTGAACGGAAGGCCCAATATACGGAAGTAAGGCTAAGCAGCCATGTGCAGGACGTGACGATTCCTTGGGTGAGCCCAGTACCAGAGCGCTGTGTGATGGCTCTGCAATTATGGAAGCCTCCTTGGATGGCGGGGAATGCCCATGGTCTGCCCCTGCCTTCCCTTGAGGGCCGACCAGGATGCCTTTGGCTGTTCTATATGGGCCAGCTGGGATGGGAGATAACACCACAACAGTGAGAGTCTAACGTCCTAAGAAACCCCCCCCGGGAAGGTTAACCCGGTCAACAAATGCCCGCAGAAGTCGGATGTGTCGGCCTAACGGCGCAAGAACGCAGCTCTGCTGTAAACAGGCACAACGCAATCACGTCCGAAAAAAAAAACCGGATGAACGAAGAAGAAGAAGAAGACCCCTTCCAAATAACATCTGGCTTGAAACAGGGTGATGCACTATCGCTGCTACTCTTCAATCTGGCTCTAGAGAAAGTTGTAAGGAAGGTAAAGGAGGAATGTGATATTGGAGGAACATCCAAGCTGCTTGGTTATGCAGATGATATAGATATTATAGGGCAAAGTGAACAAAAGACATTGGAAATATTGACTTACTAAAAGGAAAAAGCCCAACAGATGGGGCTGGTTATCAACCAAGATAAGACAGAATATATGGTAATTTCAAGAGACGGAATGGCTAAAAACTCTGGCCACATACAAATAGATAATATGACCATTAAAAGAACGGAAACATACAAATACCTGGGTACAATCTTCAACTGCTCCAACATCATAAGGGAAGAAATACAAACTAGAATCAACTCTGGAAATAAGATATACTATGCACTACAACATCTACTAAAATCAAAGGCGCTATCTCGTAACACCAAAATCACAATATACAAAACACTGATCAGACCAGTTGTGCTGTACGGCTCTGAAACCTGGAGTACAACGAAAGGAGACGAAGCCTTGTTACAAACCTTTGAGAACAAAATTTTAAGACGCATCTTTGGACCCATTAGGGATACTTCTTCTTCTTCTTCTGCGTTCATCCGGAGTTTTTTTTCTTCCGGATGTGATTGCGTTGTGCCTGTTTACAGCAGAGCTGCGTTCTTGCGCCGTTAGGCCGACACATCCGACTTCTGCGGGCATTTGTTGACCGGGTTAACCTTCCCGGGGATTAGGGATACACAAAGTGGAGAGTGGAAAAGAAGAAGTAACAAAGACATTTATGATCTGTTTAAGTCCCCGCTAATCACTGGTATCATGAAGGCTAATAGACTACAATGGCTGGGGCATATAGAAAGAAGATAATAGGGAAACAAAACTCGCTTACACTCAGGAAATAAATGACCGTAGACCCCGAGGTAGACCAAGAAGACGGTGGAGAGATAATACATATACATACCTACAAGCACTTGGAATCAACGACTGGCAAGAGAAGGTCAACCAGAGAGACGAATGGAGACGGATTGTATCTGCAGCAAAGAACCTCAATGGCTCGGAACGCTGAAGAAGAAGAAGAAGAAGAAGAAGAAGAAGAAGAAGAAGAAGAAGAAGAAGAAGAAGAAGAAGAAGAAGAAGAAGAAGAAGAAGAAGAAGAAGAAGAAGAAGAAGAAGAAGAAGAAGAAGAAGAAGAAGAAGAAGAAGAAGAAGAAGAAGAAAGTTATGGTATATGATGGTCAAAACTCCCCAAGGGACAGAAATTGACATAATTCGGCAAATCAAGAGATGTGGAGAAGACAATGGAAAGGACATGCATTGGGAGAACCTGTTAATAGTATAACCAGGGCATTAAGTTAAGTTAGTTGCACATTCTGTACAGGACGTTACAGTCAACACCAGCATTTTTTTGCTGTTGTGATCTTTTGGCAAGTTTACGTTCAGTAGTTTGCCTAACTAGGACATACAGTAATTTAAAAAAAAACATTATCCTGAAGCAGTTTCACGCTATAAGTTTGTCATGTAATAGCGTCATCACATTGTTTAGGCCTGACAACCAAGAAGAATAGGTGGTCAATCTTTCCCTCACTTTGGCAAGCGACGAGCCAGGGCACGAACCTGCGTCTGACCATACTCATGACATTACCAGCGCAGTTCCCTCTCAACTTCGCTAGCGCTCCCAGTGGGCATACTGTGCTAGACCTATTTTTATAGACCAATCAGCACTCGGTCTTTACTTCCCAAGACACGGCAAACTACCTTCTGCAAAACTTGCCAAGAAACCATAACAACCATGAAAGAAAACACAATAAGAAAGAGACAATAACATAACAACAATAATGTGAGATTTTAATGCAAAAATATCGAACAAGGTTGGCTACTAAAGGACGATACAAAAAGCAAATTGAAATATTTTGGTCACTTGAGACGCCATGAAAGTTTGGAGAGAACAATCATGGAGGGGTATATGCCTGGGAAGAGAGGACGATGAAGGCCAAAAATAAGATGGGTGCAGGATGTGGCATATGATCTCCTAATGGGTGTAATGGACGCGGGACATCTTGCTTATGATAGAGAAATTTTCCAGATGATTGTTATTGGAACGAGGTTCTGCAAATGACATGCTACAGAATTAATGAATAAATGTCTACAGGTTCCAGTGCTCAAATATATCGAAACATTGTCGATTAGGCGATTCCAGCCGCTGCTTTGCAAACAGAAGGACTTACTTTGATATCTTAGACTTCCGTGGGGATAACATACACCACATTCAACATGCTTGCTTGCTTGCTTGCGTTCGTTGGCTTGAGCTCCAACGCGAAGTCCTGTATGTCGGATGAAGGCATCCTGTTGTCCAACATCAGTGTGATGTCATACAGGACCTGAGTTTTGCGTGAGTATCCGTTGTCCCATGTCTGGCTTATTGGTGTGCAGACTGGTGGTTCCTCGCCGTACAGGCAGACACTCTCCGACTTCGGAGGAATTGGCGATCCTACTGACTTTAGCCAGGACCCCGAAGGGACCTGTTGCCCAGGACGCTCGACGAGGACGCGTCAATAGGTCTTGGCCAGTATATAACCTGGCCCTGGTGCCTTGGAAACACCTCTGCGTCCCACATTCAACATTATCAGTGACTATGTATTTAGTATTTCAGCGGAGGTATTACTTATTCACCGAAGGGGTTACGGACGCGGTTCGTGATCCCGCATAACCGCGTTCGAAATGCCACTGCGCACGATTTGGCAGCAGATCGCGTCGCGGTTTTTTTTTTAACGAAAAGGTATGGTTGCCGGTTGTTCTGAAAGTAATGGCAAACTATTGAACGTAAACTTGGCAAGAGATCTCAACAGCAAGAAACATGCTGGTGTTGACTGCAACGTCCTTCAGAGGATATGCAACTAACTAATTTATGTGATATATAACTCTACAGTATGCGCTTGACCAGATGCAGCGAAAGGCATGAGTTTAAATCTACAGGTTTTGTTTGACTGATCTTGCAGGGAATTCTATGGGTACAGATGCGAAAATAGGCGAAAGCGAGGTTGTGGGCCCGTGAAACACCTGCAGTTGGCGAGGATTGGATGCAACCGTTGCCGCTGCTTTGATTCCCACCTGTGGTGTGTGCCTTACGTATACAGCGGTTGTGGTAAGTACGAAACAAGTCCTTGTCATTGGGAGTTAGAGAACGAATTCTTGCATGTTACATAGAGCCAATTTTAACATATGGCTGCGAATCCTGGACAATTAGTACACTGGCGAAAACATTCACAGAAGTTTTGAAGATGTGGTTTTATAGAAGAAGGTTGAAAATTCATTGGGCAGTCACAATGAGTAATACGGACATTTTGAGGGAGGCTAACTCGCAAAGACAACTTATCACAAGAGAGAGAGAGAGAGAGAGAGAGAGAGAGAGAGAGAGAGAGAGAGAGAGAGAGAGAGAGAGAGAGAGAGAGAGAGAGAGAGTATTGGAAAAAGTTATTGAATGTCTATCTAAATGTTTCTTAACTGATTAAGTGCTAAGAGATGATAAATCGTCTTATTCAAACTTCCCCTAACTGCCATGGACTTATAAACCAAACTATAGATAAAGTATCCATATAGTAGTTTTCCCTTTGCATCCCCATTAACTTGATTTATAATACAATGTCTGCTCTCGTATTAACAACTTTTAAGACACAGCCCTACTTCCCATTTTCGTCATCCATTTTTGTTTAGTCCAAACCTACTCTTTGTTTGGTACTGACTCTGTTAATTTACATATTTCAGATGGTGAACCGCCCAAAGAAGAAGTTGACATCAACGACTATCTGGATGACATGGAAATCTTCCCCATGAACAAAGTATCCAGTAACACCATTGACAATTATTACAGCAGCAGCAATACAGACATAGATATGAAAGAAAACAACAGCAGCGACAACACAGGCAGCGGCAACAACGCCAAGGCACCAAGTCAAACAATATCGTCGGGAAACTCTTACAATGACATCTATTACTACAACTACAGTGATTACGAAGATGAAGAATATAATGATAACATCAGCAATAGAAGTAATCCGTTTAGTAAAATTAGAACTTGGACATATTATTGGACGTTTTTCTTGTGTTTAGTGACGTGTTTGATAAACTGGATTGTGGATGTTAACACAGATATATATTTTATATCATAGCAGTTGTGAAATGTGACAAGCCGTGTGATTTATTCCCATACTCGGCGCAGACATCTTAGTGGTTCATCTACCCGATGATTGGTTACATGGCCGTCAATTACTTTTCCTATGACGCCATCAAATTACCCAGCATTCTCTGCTGGATTACAGCAAATGTGAAACATTCCAATGACTCGGCATTTAGTGTATAAAGTGTGAAACGGATAGACTTACCAAAGAATAAGCCACAAAAACCTTCCTAAGGTGAAGCTCTGCGATACAAGAACAATCAGATTCCCATAAATTACACAACAGATAACTAACTGGGAAGAAGGAACGATTTGTCAGAAACACCTACATAATGTCAAGCTCTGCAATATGGGAACGATTAGATTCCCAGAAATAACACAAAACACAATTGAGCAACAGACGGACAAAAGGAATGATGACATGCCACACGGAAAATTTAATCAACAATCCCTACGATCTCTTCAAAAGAAATAAGTCTCATTTTACAGTTTTGTACACGGCATGCTAGAGTGAAAGCCTAATGAAGTATGGAACAAGAAGTATGAAACTGTGAAAGACTTGTTGTTCTTATTTTACATTTGTGTAAAGCAATTCTAGGGATGTGCCGTAACTACCGAATATTGATGAAGTCTCAGATTTGATCTCACACGAAGCACACCAATGGCTTGATTTCGCAAGTCAGACAAGTGTGTGGTTTTGCTAAGATTGTACACGACTATAAGGCACCTCGGAGCGGCCGCGTTAGCGAAGCTGAAAGCGAACTGCGCTGATAATGTTGAGAGCACGATCGCATGAGAGTTGGACGCCAAGTGAGGGAAAGATTGGCCTCCCATTCCTTCACGAACTCAGGCCTACACATTTTTATGGTGCTATCAATCACAGATCCATCTCAGGAAGCTGCTTCGGGGCAAATTTTGTAATGAAATACAGCACCTGGATATCCCGAAGCCAGAAGCGGAAAGATCGTGAACAAGTCTAATAGTTACGTTAATATAGTTTTATCAATGACACCTACATTCATAACAAACTTCTTTGTTGTTCACAGCAGTGTATGTACATTACAGGGATATTGATATCTCAAACTGGAATGTCGTAAAGATAATTTGAGGCGAATAAAGTGGTTTTCACCGACTACATAATAAAATACGACAGTTGATGGTGGAGCATGCATTGCTACCAAGCTACAATCTGTAGCGATTGGATATCTTATGCTACAGCTTCGAGAGAGGAGACAGACAAACAGGTCAATTGTTTATTGCCTTCATACCCAACTCAAAGCCCTATTTGCTGTTTACCTGTACAGCCTGTTCAATTAACTATAATGTTCGTTTATGTTTCGTAAACCATGCAGTCTATAGTTCGTTTACAAACACTGTAGTCTACCCTTCATTTACACATACTACAGTCTATGTTTCGTTTACACACACTGTAGTCTATGTTTCGTTTACACACACTGTAGTCTATGTTTCGTTTACACACACTGTAGTCTATGTTTCGTTTACACACACTGTAGTCTATGTTTCATTTACACACACTGTGTCTATGTTTCATTTACACACACTGTAGTCTATGTTTCATTTACACACACTGTAGTCTATGTTTCGTTTACACACACTGTAGTCTATGTTTTGTTTACACACACTGTAGTCTATGTTTCGTTTACACACACTGTAGTCTATGTTTCATTTACACACACTGTAGTCTATGTTTCATTTACACACACTGTAGTCTATGTTTCGTTTACACACACTGTAGTCTATGTTTCGTTTACACACATTGTAGTCTATGTTTCGTTTACACACACTGTAGTCTATGTTTCGTTTACACACACTGTAGTCTATGTTTCATTTACACACACTGTAGTCTATGTTTCATTTACACACACTGTAGTCTATGTTTCATTTACACACACTGTAGTCTATGTTTCATTTACACACACTGTAGTCTATGTTTCATATTTCGTTTACACACACTGTAGTCTATGTTTCGTTTACACACAGTAGTCTATGTTTCATTTACACACACTGTAGTCTATGTTTCATATTTCATTTACACACACTGTAGTCTATGTTTCATTTACACACACTGTAGTCTATGTTTCATATTTCATTTACACACACTGTAGTCTATGTTTCATTTACACACACTGTAGTCTATGTTTCATATTTCATTTACACACACTGTAGTCTATGTTTCATTTACACACACTGTAGTCTATGTTTGATATTTCATTTACACACACTGTAGTCTATGTTTCATGTTTCGTTTACACACTGTAGTCTGTGTTTCGTTTACACACACTGTAGTCTATGTTTCGTTTACACACAATCTAGTCTATGTTTCATTTACACACTTTCATTTACACACACTGTAGTCTATGTTTCATATTTCATTTACACACACTTTAGTCTAAGTTTCATGTTTCGTTTACATACACTGTAGTCTGTGTTTCGTTTACACACACAGTAGTCTATGTTTCGTTTACACACACTGTAGTCTATGTTTCGTTTACACACACTGTAGTCTATGTCTCATATTTCATTTACACACACTGTAGTCTATGTTTCATATTTCGTTTACACACACTGTAGTCTATGTTTCGTTTACACACACTGTAGTCTGTGTTTCATTTACACACACTGCAGTCTATGTTTCGTTTCCACACACTGTAGTCTATGTTTCATTTACACACACTGTAGTCTATGTTTTGTTTACCCACACTATAGTCTTTGTTTCATTTACACACACTGTAGTCTATGTTTTGTTTACACACACTATAGTCTTTGTTTCATTTACACACACTGAAGTCTATGTTTTGTTTACACACACTGTAGTCTATGTTTTGTTTACACACACTGTAGTCTATGTTTTGTTTACACACACTGTAGTCTATGTTTCGTTTACGCACATATGTTCACTTCCCAACGGTGAGAGGAATTTTTCGACTCTATGGTCAGATCACATAAGTATCGGATACATTTCAGGTGTCTGAGATACATATATGTCGAGGAATGGAGCTTGTGACCCCACTTCATTATGCCATGACCAAGTACATATGAGACTTAGTGTAGCATGTTATTGAATTATATTTACCTGGGTGTAGTTATAGTTATCGTGCCTGCTTTGGACACACATCTGATGTCATAATTTATTACCATCATTGGTTCAAGGTTGTGTGTTTGTTAAAATACTGACGTAGTGTGTTTTCACACAGCAATGTAATCATACTGAGATGTCACACAGCAATGTAATCACTAATCATACTGAGATGTTACAAAGCAATGTAATCATACTGAGATGTCACACAGCAATGTAATCATACTGAGATGTCACACAGCAATGTAATCATACTGAGATGTCACACAGCAATGTAATCATACTGAGATGTCACACAGCTAATGTAATCATACTGAGATGTCACACATCAATGTAATCATAGTGGCATGTCACATATCAATGTAAGCATTGGTCAGTGAGATATCACTGCTATGTAATCACTAGTCAGTGAGATGCCCCACATCTATGTAATCACTAGTCAGTGAGATGCCCCACATCTATGTAATCACTGGTCAGTGAGATACCCGCACATCTATGTAAGCATTAGTCTATGATATACCCCACACCTATGTAGCCACTAGTCCATGAGATATCTCACATCTATGTAATAATTAATAGTCAGTGAGATACCCCACATCTATGTAATCACTAGTCAGTGAGATATCCCACATCTATGTAGCCACTAGTCCATGAGATATCCCACATCTATGTAATTAATAGTCTGTGAGATACCCCACATCTATGTAGCCACTAGTCAGGGAGATACCACACATCGTGTAATCACAAGCCAGTGAGATATCCCACATCTATGTAATCACTAGTCAATGAGATGCCCCACATCTATGTAATCACTTGTCCGTGAGATGCTTCATATTTATGTAATAACTAGTCAGTGAGATTACTCACATCATCGTAATCATCAATCACCGATTGGTCTTTAAATATGTATAGCGATCACCATATACCCAAAGAAGAAAACAAATGTTTACTATTTTATTGACGAGTCAATGGAATAACCCAAATGTAATCAATAGTTGTAATCAATGACCGGTCTCCCTGGCCAAGGAGCTAACGACTTTCTCCGTAATCCCGTATATCATTGTGACGAACGCAACTGTGCGAGAATCGGAAGCAGATCGCGCCGCGTTGGTTACTTATGGGGTAGGTGAGCCAGTCGCTCAGAAAGCAATGGCAAACTACTGAGCGGAATCTTGACAACAACATCAACAACAGCTGAATAATGCTGGTGTTGACCGCAACGTCATGTAAGGGATATGCAACTTTAAAAAAAAAAACAATTCAATAGTTGATGAGATTACAGATCTCTTGTTTCCCCATTGCTGCATGAAATACTCAACAACAGTGTCGCCACAGGTCAAGTCTTTCACCCACACACAAACTATGTCACCACAGGTCAAGTCTTTCACCCACACACAAACTATGTCACCACAGGTCAAGTCTTTCACCCACACACAAACTATGTCACCACAGGTCAAGTCTTTCACCCACACACAAACTATGTCTCCACAGGTCAAGTCTTTCACCCACACACAAACTATGTCACCACAGGTCAAGTCTTTCACCCACACAAACTATGTCACCACAGGTCAAGTCTTTCACCCACACAAACTATGTCACCACAGGT
>JACEFZ010028403.1:252500-315317 GCA_014155875.1 Cepaea nemoralis | reverse complement strand
AAAAAAAAAAAGTCATTTTACCGGAAATTTCCAATCCCCTTTCAATATCTTCCCTGTCTATCGATACATTTTCTTATGCATTCTCCAACGCACCCACCCATCACCCACCCATCACCAACCCATCACCCACCCATCACCCACCCATCACCCACCCATCACCCACCCATCACCCACCCATCCACCCACCCATCACCCACCCATCACCCACCCATCACCCACCCATCACCCACCCATCACCCACCGACTCACCAGCCTGCATATCTGTCTATCAATTCACTCGTCCATCAACCCACACACCCACTTTTACGTCTGTCCGTCTAACAATTTATCCATCGACTCACCCGCCTTCACATCTATCTGTCTATCAATCCACTCGCCCATCAACCCACACACCCGCCATTCACATATATCTGTCTATCAATCCACCCGCTCATCAACCCACACACCCACCTTTACATATATCTGTCTATCAATCCACTCGCCCATCAACCCACACACCCGTCTTCACATATATCTGTCTATCAATCCACCCGCCACCAGTCTACACACCCGCCTTCACGTCTGACTGACCCTATCCTCCCAAAACAACAACAACAACTTAGATAGCATAACTCACTGAGTATCAGCGAAGACACCTAATCACGTTCGTTATTGCACAGTGGAACAGATTGAAATCCTCAACGATGAATACAATTTCCCCAGATATCGATTCTGACATGTCACATTTGACGGTGTCACAAATAACCGTACAATACCTGGCCTGATTGCATCGACTTAATAACCAGTAGAGTTGCATGATTGCCTTTTCTGTCGATTTAATCACGTCATTATCTGTCTAATGTGCGTGTCACAAAAACACTAGAAACACTAAACAGTTTCCATAATATCGGCAAATATAGACAAGTAACGTAAAGTAAAGAACACCTTTACGCGACTTGGGCCGTCCGTATTGGGTATCTCAAGTATATGAAGTGGCGACATATTTGTATAGATCAATTGGCAGTCGATGGGTAAAAACGTAGGAACATTTTAACACGTTTGGAGATGTTTTGGGTATATGGTGCTCGTCTGATATGTTATAGACCAGTCGTATTCAATAGATGATGTGGTCAATATCCAGGCTTGGCCATGGGAATGGTATTCCCATGTTCCCATGAGATGGGATGGGACAGCACACATTTGTATTTCGCATGGGACAGTAGCCACGTCATAGCAACTTGATCTACGTCAGAGCTACCCTTAATTTTGTTTATTTTTTCAGAGCCTTTTATCATTCTTTTTTTTTTTCTTTATACGTTTCTATCTATTCTTTATCTGTGGTGGAACGCCGGATAAATAAATAAATACACATAGGCTATTATTATATAAGATTACATTTTGGTGCGACACCAGCAAAAATAGAAGACATGGTTAAGTCAGTTGTTACTAAGAAGACAGGGAATGTGGACACCAATAAATGGGCCTATGAAAGGATTGCTTTTTCTAATCTGTTGTTCCAACTGTTATTTCAGTCAGCAAAGATTTATATCTTTCTTCTGAATCATCTGATGTATGTAAAGTAGCGGGAATTTTAGAACAAAAGTCGAAAAGTGATTTTGACTTTTGTTTTGATCCTCCACCAAATAAAGCACTTAAGTTTGATGACCCCAGAAACAAATACCTTGAGATGAAGTCACCATGTTTTGAAAAATTACGGCAACCAACTCCACAACCATTAAATTATTGGGAAAATGAACATAGGTTTCCACTGCTAAATGCGGGACGCAGAGATGTTTCCAAGGCACCAGGGCCAGGTTCTATACTGGCCAAGACCAGTAACACGTCCTAGTCGTGCGTCCTGGGCAACAGGTCCCTTCGAAGTCCTGGCTAACGTAGTAGGATCGCTGATTCTCCCGAATTCGGAGAATATCTGCCTGCACAGCGAGGAACCACCAGTCTGCAAACCAATAAGCCAGACATGGGACAACGGATACTCACGCAAACCTCAGGTCCTGTATGACATCACACTGATTATGGACAACAGAATGTCTTCATCCGACATACAGGACTTCGCACTGGAGTTCACGGCCAGCGAACACAAGCAAGCAAGCAAGCAAGCAAGCAAGCAAGCACTGCTACAAGCAAGTGAGAAAATTGTTTTGGCCATACCAGTTGGTTACTTACGGGGGTATGTGAGCTGGTCGCTCAGAAAGCAATGGAAAACTACTGGGTGTAATCTTGCCAAGATATCAACAACAGCGGTAAAAGGCTGGTGTTGACAGCGATGTCCTATAAATAGGATATGCGAAGAAAAGAAAAAGACCAAAAAAAAGTGTCATCAGCAGCATTAGAGCGCTTATTTAGTGCAGCTGGATTGTTGCTGAGTAAGTTACGAAAACGGATGTTACTAGCTCTTGTTATAAACTCTGTGTATATCAGATTTGCATGTAATTTGAGAATTGTGGAAATCGTTTAGGGATTACCTGGATTCATTGAATAATTGGAAACAGTCGATCAGCAGGAAATTGATAATGTGCTGAATGAGAAGAGTGACTCAGAAACAGAATGAGAGTGTCAGAATGACACTGAATTGTCACATTTACTTTAAACTTTTTTTTAAAATAAAATATTCTTGAATATTAAAATTAATAAATTATGTCGTTTTACAGGTGTCTTTGTACATATAGTCCTATTTAGTAGACACTAAACTAAACAATCATAAATTTCATAATTTTATTTGAACTGTATTCCATATTAATATTATAATGAGAATCCAATGGGATAGGATGGGATGGGACAGGCATAAATTACCATGGGATGGGATGGGATGGGACAACAAATTATGTCCCATGGACAAGCCTGTCAATATCACACCGGTAATGTTTACTTTCAGGACATGTCCAGGTGGTCGTGTTAGACTGAGAGCCGCGGTCAGCTGTAATAAATCCGCCAGGTTGGGGATTCAAAAACATGACCACTGGGCAGTCGGGTTAGCCTAGCTATGAGTTAATTAAAACTTCTGTATCTGTTATCTTAGATATGATCTGCCACTGTTTTCTGGTCAGTGTTTTAAGCAGTATTATCCTAGTCCGAGAAAATGCAACATGAAGACTAAATATCATAGCATGTTAGACCAGGTCCTAAATCTAGTTTGGCAACTGGTCTAGGATTGAAGCTCCGACAGGCGGACATGGTATTTCTATGTTGATCCGGCAACTACTGCGGCTTGTCTTGTTTTATAAGTACTGGTGCTACCTTTCCTGGACAGGCCGAGAGAACGAAAGAACGAAAGAATGAACAAACTTTATTTTCAATGGGTTGAGAATTGGGCACGCAGGCCTGTCTATCATTCTGCCCTTCTATCACTCGTGTTCATACATTATAGAGAGATGGATCATGTTGCACAGGAAATACATGGTCTTCACAATTCAGCACTGGCTTTATGAGAGGTATAACTCCACCCCTTGTCTCCGTTATGGGTTGTAGTTGTTATGCAATTTCTGAACCACAATGTAACAAACTATCGTCTGTCAAATCAACAAAGGTGCCGATGTATGAGTGTTTTCAACATTGCTGCCATACATTCTTCTTGTTTTTCTTTCGTGTGCAATTTGCTATATCTACTTTATTATTGGTATTACTGTTGTGTTATGTTTAATATTCATACACCCATTATTAGTTCTGTGTTAGTCGCGGTAGCGCATGGGCTAGCACTGTTTGTCTGCTGGTCCGGTGATCGAATCTCCACGCAGGACTGTTTTATTCATGGACCTGTCTCCCAGATCAACCCTCCTTAAACTGGGTTTTAGGAAAACTGTACGGGAAGTACAGGTTGCAGATGCGATTTTGACCATAACACACACACATAGCTGGTTAGACTAAAACGAACAAACTTTATTTTTAAAGCGTCACAAATTGGATACGAAGGCCCGTCTTATATTCGACCCTTCCATCGATTCATGTGTAGCATTCCAATTATCAATTGTTAGATTCACATAAATTAAAGGGGGAAAAAAAACATTCTAAGGAGCTTGTGCGATATAATAGCAAACTGGTGAACTTAAAAATTGCTTAGTAAATTACAGACCACCAAAAACATTGGCGCTAACTGCCACGTCTTGATAAGGACACGCAACTAATTGTTAGTGACATATGCTGTGAAACGTGGATTCTGAACAATACCTTATTACCTTTACTATCATGTTTGCTGTGCCTGTTGGCTTACAACAGACAGACAGACAGACAGACAGACAGACAGACAGACAGACAGACAGACAGACAGACAGACAGACAGACAGACAGGACAGACAGACAGACAGACAGACAGACAGACAGACAGACAGACAGACAGACAGACAGACAGACAGACAGACAGACAGACAGACAGACAGACAGACAGACAGACAGACAGACAGACAGACAGACAGACAGACAGACAGACAGACAGGCAGGCAGGCAGGCAGGCAGGCAGGCAGGCAGGCAGGCAGGCAGGCAGGCAGGCAGACAGACAGACAGACAGACAGACAGACAGACAGACAGACAGACAGACAGACAGACAGACAGACAGACAGACAGACAGATAGATAGATAGATAGATAGATAGATAGATAGATAGATAGATAGATAGATAGATAGATAGATAGATAGATCATCTATAAATTACACATCTTCACAATCAATATCATTTACACCCCACTGTTCCCTTCCTGACATGTTCACACGCGACTTGTCCTTTCTTTACGAATAATCTCCAAGCCATTAAAGTAATTTAGACAACAAAGAAATACAAAATCAAATAAACCCGTTATTAACTGAGATGTCAACGTTAATTAATGTTCAGACAGGCCTGTAAACAACAAGAAATGCTCAATTAGTTTCCCTAGTTTCTTTTCTTGCCACATCATTTGGCCTGAACGTTTCAAGTCATTTGCTTGACAGTTGTGGCACTGTTAAGCGAATCACCAGTGAAGGCACAAAGATTTATAAAACTGAGAATATGAAATATGTACCGTTGGAATTATAAAGCTATATATACAGGTTGGGACCCAAAAAAAGTGAGAACATCGCGTAAAAAGTAATATAATTACATCAAAATTTGTTTAAATGTATCCATAATAGCTTAAATTACTTACTCATTTACTCACTTACCCTTTTAGCTATACGATGTCTTTATTTGACAATTTTTGGGCGCCATCTATGGTGTTTAATATGCCAATTGTTTACATCTTCTTCTTCTTCTTCTTCTTCTTCAGCGTTCCGAGCCATTGAGGTTCTTTGCTGCAGATACAATCCGTCTCCATTCGTCTCTCTGGTGGACCTTCTCTTGCCAGTCATTGATTCCAAGTGCTTGTAGGTCTGTATATGTATTATCTCTCCACCGTCTTCTTGGTCTACCTCGGGGTCTACGGTCATTTATTTCCTGAGTGTAAGCGAGTTTTGTTTCCCTATTATCTTCCATTCTTTCTATATGCCCCAGCCATTGTAGTCTATTAGCCTTCATGATACCAGTGATTAGCGGGGACTTAAACAGATCATAAATGTCTTTGTTACTTCTTCTTTTCCACTCTCCACTTTGTGTATCCCTAATGGGTCCAAAGATGCGTCTTAAAATTTTGTTCTCAAAGGTTTGTAACAAGGCTTCGTCTCCTTTCATTGTACTCCAGGTTTCAGAGCCATACAGCACAACTGGTCTGATCAGTGTTTTGTATATTGTGATTTTGGTGTTACGAGATAGCGCATTTGATTTTAGTAGATGTTGTAGTGCTTATTATATCTTATTTCCAGAGTTGATTCTAGTTTGTATTTCTTCCCTTATGATGTTGGAGCAGTTGAAGATTGTACCCATGTATTTGTATGTTTCCGTTCTTTTAATGGTCATATTATCTATTTGTATGTGGCCAGAGTTTTTAGCCATTCCGTCTCTTGAAATTACCATATATTCTGTCTTACCTTGATTGATAATCAGCCCCATCTGTTGGGCTTTTTCCTTTAAGTGAGTCAATATTGCCAATGTCTTTTGTTCACTTTGCCCTAAAATATCTATATCATCTGCATAACTAAGCAGCTTGGATGTTCCTCCGAATATCACATTCCTCCTTTACCTTCCTTACAACTTTCTCTAGAGCCAGATTGAAGAGTAGCGGCGATAGTGCATCACCCTGTTTCAAGCCAGATGTTTTTTGGAAAGGATCTGATTTCCTGCCTTTATATGTTACTATATTATAAGTATCTTCCATGCATAGTCTGGTCATGTTGATTAACTTCCTTGGTATTCCAAATTTCCTGCATAGCATTCCATAGACTATTCCTATGGACACTATCATAAGCCTTTTTAAAATCCACAAAAATGTTATGGAGATCTCTTTTATATTCCCAATTTTTCTCGGCTATTTGTCGTAAGATAAATATCTGATCTATTGTTGATCTGTTTTGTCTAAAACCCACCTGGTAGTCACCTAATATGTCTTCTGAATATGGTTTTAGTCTATTTAGTAATACTGCGGATAGTATCTTATAGCTTGTGGACAGTAGTGATATTCCTCTATAATTTTCACATTGAAACTTGTCTCCTTTCTTAAAGATAGGTATCAATAATGACTCTTTCCAGTCATGGGGTAATTCTTCTGTCCTCCAGATTTTTATTATTAGTTCGTATAGCTTTAGATGTAATTCATGGCGACCTGCCTTTATAAATTCAGCAGCAATTCCATCAGTCCCAGTTGCCTTATTGTTTTTAAGTCGTGTGATTACATATAAGATTTCTTCAGATGTAGGTTCTTCAATTTGTAATTCACATGTTAGAACCTCTTCCTGTGGGAAAGTGTTACTTGGAGCTTCACAATTGTTTACATCAGCAGGTTTAAATTTGCTACCAAGAATGAAAAAAAATTATCGTGTAAGACCATATTCTGATTAAACATTTGCGAATTGAAAAAACAGTGGGGTGCTAGGAGAACGACCAATGAGTTTCCAAACAAAGCCTGGAGCATAGCTAGTGTCTATCGGGTTATCAATAAAATTGACAATGACGGTACAACAGAACGTAAACCCGGAAGTGGTAGACCAAAATCTGCCAGAACTCAGAACGCAAAAGAATATTGAGCGGGTGAGTGGGCTGATCTGCAGTCAAGATGATGATCCTCACTGTCACAAAAGTCCGCGGGAAATAGAAAGAGAAAGTGGTATACCACGGTCGTCGGTTCGACGTATTGTTAAGCAAAATGTACAACTCAAAACGCACAAGCATGTGATCGGGCAGAAGGTCAATGAAAATGTCAAAGTGAAACAATTGCAACGCAATCGGCAGCTACTTGAGCGATTTCCTAATGAGAGAAGTGTACGAAGCATCTGGTTTACAGACGAAAAGACATTCACCGTTGCCACTCCAGTTAATTCTCAAAATGACCGTGTTTATTCCGTTGAAACAAAGAAAATACAAGTTCAGGAAAGTCGACTTATAAGAGATGAAACAGTGAATACTATTGAGAACATGTTCTGAGACAAGGTTTGCTGCCTGTAATTCAAGCGACATTTGGTCGCCATAACTGGACATTACAGCATGACGGAGCTCCATCTCACACAGCCAGAAATACGATCAACTTTATTCGTCAGAAAAATGTTAACTTCATCGAGCCAGACATGTGGCCACCGAACAGTCCTGATTTAAACCCAGTAGATTATGCCATATGGGGTGCTTTGCAAGTCTACCTTCGGCGAAAATTTACCACAGTTGAGCAGCTCAAGTTGGCAATAATAGAAGAATGGAGAAATCTGGGGCAGCGCTGTTTTGACAGCAGCATAAACGAGTGGCGTCGACGCTTAGAAAAACTCGTTGAGAAGCAAGGAGGACACATGTAACATGATTACTCATTAACTAAATACTTTTTTTTCCCCGCGTTTCCATCCTGTTTCAGGATATTGCGGTTACCACCAGCATCTTTCAGCTGTATGTTGATTCCTAGGTTAGATTAAGCTCATCAGCACGCCACGACTTTCTGAGCGACCTGCTCCATACTCTCAAAAGTCACTGGTGCAATTCGAACCGCTTCCAATTCTCGTGCTCTCACGTCAACCACGAGAGTATTCGGGATTAACGGAGAAGGCTGCTAACTCCTCGGCCAGGGAGCCGGCTAGCTAAATACTTGGAAAACAAAATTACATGAAACAATATAATTAATTGAATTATATTTTTAAATAACTGTAGGAGTTATTTAAAAATATAATTCAATTAATTATATTGCTACAAGATGTTCTCACTTTTTATTTTGGCCCACCCTGTGTGTCTGAGTGTGTGTGTGTGTGTGTGTGTGTGTGTGTGTGTGTGTGTGTGTGTGTGTGTGTGTGTGTGTGTGTGTGTGTGTGTGTGTGCGTGCGTGTGTGTGTGTGTTTTCAATTTCCATTCAATTCAATTCAAACATTCAAATGAGTATATTATTTTAATAACGTCATCAAAACCCATATTACACCACATGTAGAGCGCATTACGGTGGCATTGTGTTGCATGATATGTTTAAAATGATGACGTAAACAGCATGTTCAAAGGTGGAAACTGCTATTTTATTAGAACTGTTGGGCGATTACTGTGTATACATTTTTCTGACGCACTCTGTGTACGTGTGTGTGTGTGTATATATATATAGATGTGTGTGTGACTGTGTGTGTGTGTGTGTGTGTGTGTGTGTGTGTGTGTGTGTCTAGAGATGCAGATGTCTATGTCTAGAGATGCAGATGTCTATGTCTAGAGATGCAGATGTCCATGTCTAGAGATGCAGATGTCCATGTCTAGAGATGCAGATGTCAATGTCTAGAGATGCAGGTGTCTATGTCTAGGGATGCAGATGTCTATGTCTAGAGATGCAGATGTCCATGTCTAGAGATGCAGATGTCCATGTCTAGAGATGCAGATGTCCATGTCTAGAGATGCAGATGTCCATGTCTAGAGATGCAGATGTCCATGTCTAGAGATGCAGATGTCTATGTCTAGGGATGCAGATGCCTATGTCTAGAGATGCAGATGTCTATGTCTAGAGATGCAGATATCCATGTCTAGAGATGCAGATGTCTATGTCTAGAGATGCAGATGTCTATGTCTAGAGATGCAGATGCCTATGTCTAGAGATGCAGATGTCTATGTCTAGAGATGCAGATGTCTATGTCTAGGGATGCAGATGCCTATGTCTAGAGATGCAGATGTCTATGTCTAGAGATGCAGATGCCTATGTCTAGAGATGCAGATGTCTATGTCTAGAGATGCAGATGTCTATGTCTAGAGATGCAGATGCCTATGTCTAGAGATGCAGATGTCTATGTCTAGAGATGCAGATGCCTATGTCTAGAGATGCAGATGTCTATTTCTAGAGATGCAGATGTCCATGTCTAGAGATGCAGATGCCTATGTCTAGAGATGCAGATGTCTATGTCTAGAGATGCAGATGTCTATGTCTAGGGATGCAGATGTCCATGTCTAGAGATGCAGATGTCCATGTCTAGAGATGCAGATGTCTATGTCTAGAGATGCAGATGTCTATGTCTAGAGATGCAGATGTCCATGTCTAGAGATGCAGATGTCCATGTCTAGAGATGCAGATGTCTATGTCTAGGGATGCAGATGTCCATGTCTAGAGATGCAGATATCTATGTCTAGAGATGCAGATGTCCATGTCTAGAGATGCAGATGTCTATGTCTAGAGATGCAGATATCTATGTCTAGAGATGCAGATGTCCATGTCTAGAGATGCAGATGTCTATGTCTAGAGATGCAGATGTCTATGTCTAGAGATGCAGATGCCTCTCTAATTATGAAATCGCCTGTTACATTCGAGCCTGTTAACACGACTGGCACACCTATATCCTCATGAATACAGGACACAAAGATGGGTTTTCAAAACAAAACAAACAAGACACCACGAGAATTTATGGTCATTTTCTGATAATCGGCAGGGTAACAGACAGCACAGTGTACGGGAAAACCTACTGATCACAATGAAATGCAATGAATAACAAAATTAACGTATCCGTGTTTACTTTTCATGTTGTAGTTGTGGTCACTTGCTGTGAACTAAACTGTAGTCCATAGACGTGCTTCTACTTTAGTGTACTGGACTGATATTTGCGTGTGGATATCTTCCTTTATTACCAGTGTGCATCGCCATCAGGCGAACCTACTCCAACTTTTGAGGTACTTGTAATTTACATCCCCAAGTAAAGGATGAGAAGTCAAAAATTTATTCCAATTGACCGGTGTAGGGGTTGAACCCGCTACCTCGGCATCAGCACACCGGAAATTTTAGAGCGAGAGCTCTTACCCACTGGGCTATACTGACCTCCTAGCATTTATACACACTTAGCACGCGATGAGTATGTATCGTTCTTGTTTTGTTTTCAGAGGTCGTATATGGTGATCAAGAGACGTGGATGTTGGGTTCCGCTTCTAACTAGACAGGTGAAAGTAAAGGCGAAGGTCAAGTAATAGACAAGTACGAATGATTTCAAACTATCTTCTCGGCTTTGGTAGTGCATCGGTTGCCTTGGCTTATCGCGCCAGGGCGGAAATCTGGAGGTTTGATGAACAGGTTGCACGCATAAAGGAACCCTCGGCAGAAGTAGGTTTCCAAAAATATGCCCGAAGTTTCTCTATCCTAGATTTAATGGAAACATTTTAAATTCTTAAAAACAATTCAAAATCTAACAAGATCAGACAAGTTATAGCGCGTATAATGTGTATGGAATGCATATCGGTATTAAAATGCTGCGATGTAGTTGATATGTCGTCTACAAGGGGCAAAAATGACATCTGATTGTGTCAAGGTCCTGACAGGACATAACAGAGGACAGAGGACAGACATGGGGTCATGGGGTGAGTACGGGGGTAGAACAGTCTAGAAGCTGAGGACAGTAGAAACAGAACTGTATCCTTGAGTGACAGGTTCACCTTGGACAGAATTACGTAGTACGCCTAGCCCCAACCAGGCGAGTGCGAGACAGACGTGACAGCACGACTTCCCACGGATTGCACGAGGGTCCAGTACCTCGTGACGACCGGACGGTAGAGGAGAAGTCAGACGGGCTGTGGACACGACTGAGAGAGGATGCATGACTGAGTGGAGAGACAGAATAGACTTATACTTAAACCTCAGTGCAAATGAATGTGACCGCTACTAGACGTGTGTTTGTGTGCAAAACTTGAGACTAGTGCGCTTAGCCGTGATCAAAGCGCGAGGATCGTGTGAGAACATTGAGAGAATTAGAGCAAGAGCAAGTATCGAAGTGATATTGAATCGTTTATGGGATACTGTTGCGTTTGTGTGATATGTATAATATGAGGGTTCAAATAAATATGCCTAATATCTTTATGCGTTCATGCCTCATCTGTGCTCGCACCATCTGCCTGTCTGAACCCATCTTCTAACCCCTTGAGGCGTTGACAGATTGCATAAGAGACGATGAGCTGCTATCAGTATCTTTCTTAGCATGAACGAAGAGAAGGAAGAGAAGACACGAGGGATGTTACGACAAACATTACGATATCAACTTGTACTTTCACATGACAAACAACGCGACATCATCGTATACTTTCACCATGACAAACATCACGACATCATCCTGTACTTTCACCATGACAAACATCACGACATCATCCTGTACTTTCACATGACAAACATCACGACATCATCCTGTACTTTCACCATGACAAACATCACGACATCATCCTGTACTTTCACCATGACAAACATCACGACATCATCCTGCACTTTTCCCATGGCAAGCATTACGACATCATCCTGTACTTTCACCATGACAAACATCACGACATCATCCTGCACTTTTCCCATGGCAAGCATTACGACATCATCCTGTACTTTCACCATGACAAACATCACGACATCATCCTGCACTTTTCCCATGGCAAGCATTATGACATCATCCTGTACTTATCCCATGGCAAGCATTATGACATTATCCTGCACTTTTCCCATGGCAAGCATTATGACATCATCCTGTACTTTTCCCATGGCAAGCATTATGACATCATCCTGCACTTTTCCCATGGCAAGCATTATGACATCATCCTGCACTTTTCCCATGGCAAGCATTATGACATCATCCTGCACTTTTCCCATGGCAAGCATTATGACATCATCCTGCACTTTTCCCATGGCAAGCATTATGACATCATCCTGCACTTTTCCCATGGCAAGCATTATGACATCATCCTGCACTTTTCCCATGGCAAGCATTATGACATCATCCTGTACTTTGCCCATGACAAACATCGCGACATCAACTTGTACTTTTACATGACAAACATCGCGATATCACCCTGTACTTTCCCCAAGACAAACATCACGACACATCTTGTACTTTCCGTTGGCAAACATCACAACACATTCTTGTAATTTCCCCATGGAAACGTCACAACACCATCTCGTACTTTCCCAATGGTAAACATCACATCAACCTGTAATTTCCCATGACAAACATCAGGACATGAAGCCATACTTTCCCATGGCAAAACATCACATTATCAACCTGCGCTGTCCCAGACTCGTTTCTTGAATTGTTTCATGAGCCTGGGTCGATCGTAAAACTGTTTTCCGAAGAATTTCAGTCACTTCCAGGGATAGAACTGGAAACCGTCGTATTGATAAGCCATTAGACTAACAAATATCTGCCACCGTGAGAATACCAGAGCAACACTTAGAAAGCTGCTTAACTGGGCGGGAGTTAGATAACTGTTGGCAGACATTACTGGGTCGATGGGACATGAAGAGTAAACCCACAAGTGCGTCGTGGGAGATAATTGGTGGACATCAAAGGACGTGTATGCTAATTGTCGCTCTTACATGCCAGTTGTAGACCTGTTTATCATCTGTCCTTCTTCATGTTCTTCCCATCGTATAAGTGATGATTACACTGCATTCCCATCGCAAACTTGTTGATTATACCTTTTCCCATCGCAGACTTGATGATTATACAGTCTTCCCATCGCAGACTTGATGATTATACAGTCTTCCCATCGCAGACTTGATGATTATACAGTCTTCCCATCGCAGACTTGATGATTATACAGTCTTCCCATCGCAGACTTGATGATTATACAGTCTTCCCATCGCAGACTTGATGATTATACAGTCTTCCCATCGCAGACTTGATGATTATACAGTCTTCCCATCGCAGACTTGATGATTATACAGTCTTCCCATCGCAGACTTGATGATTATACAGCCTTCCATTGCAGACTTGATGATTATACAGTCTTCCCATCGCAGACTTGATGATTATACAGCCTTCCCATTGCAGACTTGATGATTATACAGTCTTCCCATCGCATACTTGATGATTATACAGTCTTCCCATCGCAGACTTTATGATTACATCGTCTATCCATTGCACACTTGATGATTACACCGTCTTCCAATCGCAGACTTGATGATTATACAGCCTTCCCATCGCAGACTTGATGATTATACAGCCTTCCCATCGAAGACTTGATGATTATACAGCCTTCCCATCGCAGACTTGATGATTATACAGTCTTCCCATCGCATACTTGATGATTATACAGTCTTCCAATCGCAGACTTTATTATTACATCGTCTATCCATCGCACACTTGATGATTACACCGTCTTCCCATCGCAGACTTGATGATTATACAGCCTTCCCATCGCAGACTTGATGATTATACAGTCTTCCCATCGCAGACTTTATGATTACATCGTCTATCCATCGCACACTTGATGATTACACCGTCTTCCCATCGCAGATTTGATGATTATACAGCCTTACCATCGCACACTTGATGATTACACCGTCTTCCCATCGCAGACTTGATGATTACACCGTCTTCCCATCGCACACTTGATGATTACACCGTCTTCCTGTCCTACCCGTGGTTGGCCTTGTCCTCACTAGTAATGCAATTGAAGATTATCTCCTTAAAACAAAGAAACGGCTATTTACACTGGCATGATACGTAGTTGCATCAATATAAATACGTGAAAGGAGGAATAGTGTCTTTCGTACGATCCGCAGGTAACACATTGCGCGTTTGAATGGATCGCAAAGAAAAGATCAGAAACATGGATAGCAAACAGTTGTAATCTGCGGCATGACAATGTGTCAACACATCTCTCTACCTCGCAACGCACAATGTGACTGCTCTGAAACAAGGTTAATATTCACACGTTCTGGCATCGCTTGTTTATTATTCCCTGGTTTAAAATCAGCACAGAAATGGTTGTTTTTCGTGGATTCCCAGGACGTTATTGTCAATGAAACAATGCAGCAGTGGTAAGTTTCACAGAATGGGCTCTGGGAATACTTTCATTAAGTATGCGGACTTTACCATAATATTAGATGAAGAAACAGTAAAACCAAAAAAAAAACAATTGTATTGTTCCATGTTCGTACACAATAAATACATATCTGTAATGTTTTAAAGATAAATTATAGAACTGAAAGTTCTCTGCAATTTGCTATACTGTTCTATCCAAGACAAACATCACGACATTAGTTTTTACTTTCCCTTGACAAACATCACGACATCAACCTGTAATTACCGATGACAAACATCACGACATCTACCTGTAAGTAGTCATGGCAAATGTCACGACATCCACCTGTAGTGTCCCTATGACAAACATCACGACATCCACCTGAACTGTCCCTATGGCAAACATCACGACATCAATGTGTACTTTCTCATGACAAACATCAGGATAGCCACCTGTTCTTTCCCCACATGACAAACATAGTGACATCAACCTGTAACCCCCCTCCCCTCCCAGCCCAAAGACAAACAACACGGCATCAACATCTACTTTCCCCTTGACAAACATCACGCTGAAATATTCTATGGAAACGTAAGGTTCTGGATCATATAGATGTGAAAAGAAAGATCCAACCCCCCCCCCCCCACACACACACACACACACACACACGGGAGCATGGTGGTGTAGTGGCTACACGCTCGCCTGCCGGTCCGACTGTCACGGGTTCCAGTCAGGATAAGGTCGGTCTCTTAATCTTGACCTGAACTCCCTCTTCGACCCAGCCTGAAACAGTTGCCAGGACATGTCCTGAGAGGTAAAGGACGACATCCTTATACTGACAGTATCAGCCCCCGAGTGCCGACTGGTCATAGAAATACAGGTCTAGCACCATATACTCAATACATATATCTTCAAGCCCCTAGCTGACAAGCGATCAAGCGTCCCCACATTTTGCAATCTCCATCAGCATGCATTAATTCGTGCTTTGATACCCTCCAGTGTCATGGCACAAAGGGTGTCAAGAATTCTCTTTCGCTGTCTTCCCCTAAATCTCTTTCTAACAACATTTCCAGTTGTCACAATATGTTCCATTTTTTTGTTTTGTTTTTGTTTTATTTCTATGAATGTGGGCGAACGTGTTGACTGCCTCTTTCTGATGTTTGTGCTAAGTGTCCGTGTGTTTTAGTCCCGCTCAAAACAGTTAGAAATATCATTCATTAGTTGTTCAAGACAGTTTCAACATTCTTCTGTAAAAGATTTTCGAGGCTGGATGATTTTTTGTTAAAGTTGTACTGTTTGTCCAGGATTGACACCCATATTATAAAACTGATTCATTGTAACTTGCAAGGATTCTTTTTCTAACCTCCGGTGACAAGGATTTATTGCATAAAACGTTCTTCATTGTATAAACTGCAGTTTTTGCTGAACTCTTTCTGTTCTTTATATCTGCGAAATATTTTTCATCTGGTGTTATCATGAGCACAGACACACGCATTTCTTTACCTGCCCCAAATTAACACCATTTACATTAAATGTATATTTAGACACAATCCATTTCTTCGATATTACCATTTCCTCTGTCTTCTTATTGTCTTTTGTGGAGACAAAAGAAAGGTGGTTAAACGAGCAGTGCGAGAAAATTGGATTATATTCTTTTAAAGATACAAAACATGTGCACAGACAAATCAGTGAGCTCACATGAAGAAAAATAAGAATAAATATAGGGTGTTTAAAATCAAAAATAGGAAAGAAATTATTAGAGAATGTTGCTATATTGAAGAGGTAGAATGAGAGTATAAAAGAATTATATGATATAGAAAGGGCAGAATTAACAGAAGAAACTAACTTAGAAGATCCGCCTATTCTAAAAGAAGTCGCTAACGCTATGAAACATATGAAGAAATGAAAAACAGCTGGGCCAGATGGAATCAAAATAGAAGAATTAGAAGTAATGGGAGAATTTGGAGTAGATATATTAACCAAAATGTAGAATTCTACGCTTCACACGCCAGTGATCCGGGGCTTGTTTCCGGATCCGGTCAGGGATATGCACTACTGACGAGCTCAAACGAGAGCGAAACTCGAGTATAGTGCTTCCATATTGACGTGGATAGGCCTTAGATTCATACCAGAATACGATCAGCGTTGCCAGTAGTGGACTGTGCTCAATATTTAAATTTCAAATCCCGAAACAACCAAATAATCAAAATGTAGAATGATATTTACTGCAGTGGATATCTGCCAAGCGATATGTTGAGATCTGTATTTATAGCAATACCAAAAAGGCATGGAGTGCCATATGATACAATTGAATGCGAAGATTTTTGTAGGATTAACCTCATAAACCATGTCACTAAGCTTCTACTCAGAATTATAATAATAAGAACAAGAGAGAAAATAAAAATGGAAATTGGTGAAGAACAGTATAGATTTGTGGAAGGAAAGGGTACAAACAATGCAATATACACATTACGGGCACTAATAGAAAGATCAATAGAAATAGACATTGAAAGACATATATTTGTGCTTCAAAGATTACACTAAGACATTTGATAAAATATAAAACATGATGAAATGATTAAAATGTTGGAAGATATTAAGATTGGGAGAAAGATTTCAGAATAGTAAAAAAAATATTTACTGGAACCAAGTAGCAGCAATTAAAATGGGAAATAAAGAAGAAGGAAATTATGAACAAATAAGACTGGGAGTACGAAAGGGGTGTGTTTTGTCACCAGATCTCTTCTCCCTCTATAGCGAAGTAATAATTAGAGAGATAAAAATGAAGCCAGGAATAATATTTGGAGTTTATAATATAAATAATATGCGCCATACAGATGACACAGTATTGATGGCGGATAGTGCAAAAGATCTACACCAGTTGTTGGACATTGTATTATAGTAACAGAAAGTGCAAAGAAAGTCAATTGATTCATTCATTCATTCATTCATTCATTCATTCATTCATTCATTCATTCATTCATTCATTCATTCATTCATTCATTCATTCGTTCGTTCAGGAGCATGTCCTTTGCAGAACCTCGCTGCCATAACAACCTTCCAGAAATCTTCTCGATCACAAGCAAGATATCCCGCGTCCGATACACCCATCTCGAGATCATCCGCCACATCCTGCACCCATCTTCTCTTTGGCCTTCCTCTTCCTCTCTTCCCAGGCAAATACCCCTCCATTATTATTCTCTGTTATTCGCAAAGAAAGTACTCTCATTGAATATCAAGAAAACAGTAACAGTGGTGATATCAAAGAAAACGGTGACACCCAAATGTGAAATAGAGATAGAAGGGAAAATTCGTCACCAAGTGGATATATTTAAATATCTAGGGGCATTTATAACATCAGATGGAAGATGCACGACATAGTTTAAGAGCAGAATACGGCAGACAAAGGCTGCATTTAAGAAAATGAAGACTATCTTATGCAATAAGTCACTATCATTGAATGTAAGACAGAGAGTGCTGAAGTGCTTTATAAAACCTGATTTGTTGTATGGCTGTGAATCTTAGAATGTAAATGAACAAATTAGGAAGAGATTGGAAGCAACAGAGATATAGTTCTTGAGACGAATGTTCACTAACAACGACTGCCTGAAAGAGGCTAATGAAACTATAACATTATATACAACAATAAGAAAGAGGTAAACAGGTGTTTTGGTCATGTGATGAGAAGATGGGCATTGGAGAACATCGTGACAACTGGAAAGATCGGCGGGTAGAGAGACAGAGGAAGACCAAGAGAAATGATGCTGGATGGATTGCGACGGTGGCATGGAGGAATATCAACGGTAGAGTTAATCCAGAAAACCAATGACCGAGATCTGTGGAGAGTCATGAACGCCTACGCCAGCCGGATGGCACTTGATAATGATGATGATCCTATTGTCCAAGCTCAGGCTAATTTTGTTTGCTTTTTTTAGATTTTGTTTTTACAGCTTCTATATTTATAATTTTCTGTACTTTTTCTAACGTGTTTCTATCAAGTCGATGTCTTCATCATAACGTCAGTGATTTATACTGTCACCACTAACCACTACCCTTGGAATATTTTCATATAGATCTCATTAAATTACCAACTGTGGAATGACAACCAATTACAATACACAGGCTTCCCCAACAACCTTCCTTACGCACTGAAATGTCCTTAACTAGTTGCTGGTCTCTCTCTCTCTCTCTCTCTCTCTCTCTCTCTCTCTCTCTCTCTCTCTCTCTCTCTCTCTCTCTCTCTCTCTCTCTCTCTCTCTTTCTCTCTCTGTTTGTCTCTGTTTCTCTCTGTCTCTTTCTCTCTGTCTATCAATCTGTGTGTGTGTGTGTTTTGTGTTTGTGTGTGCATGCGTGCGTGAGTGAGTGCGTGTGTGTGTGTGTGTGACCAAATTGTCTGTCGTTACATATCCCCCAACCCTACCCCATCCCCTTATAACAGTCTTTCGAATGTTCTCTCCATCATAAATGCAGATGTTCTGTCTGTGTTGCTAACATTAGTAAATTGCCTATCAAATCTAAACTTCATCTAAATAGATTGTCGTCTTCTCTCCTTCTCTGATACACCTGTCTCCACAGTTATTTTTTTCAAAACATTCATATATTGTTACATCCCAAAATATTTCATTTCAACAACGTTATTTTGTTTTTGTGTGTGTTTATGTACCTGTGTGCGTGGGTGCTCGTGTGTGTGTGTGTGTGTGTGTGTGTGTGTGTGTGTGTGTGTGAGAGAGAGAGAGAAAGAGAGAGAGAGAGAGAGAGAGAGAGAGAGAGAGAGAGAGAGAGAGAGAATAACCAATCTTTACAGTACTAACTTCTTTTTGGATTGATAAGTGTGTTGGCTTTTTAATCCAATGAAGTTGTAATATTCTTCGGTAACATACTGGAGGACGCATATGTGCTTTCAAGTTGATTTATTAAATGTTCAAGTGTCATTCCCACATGTCGCCACGGGACATATGTATGCTCTCAGTCTCTGAAATGTCTTGTTCTGTCAACTCAAATCTATAAATGTATTAATTGGTTTAGCTTTCACAGAGGCATGTTTGTTGTTCTTTTAATTGCTGTCATTATATCTCAATCATCCGTCAGCGGTTAACATAAAGAATTCTCTTTTTCTACGTCTGTTTCTGTCTCTCTCTCTCGCTCTCGCTCTCTCTCTCTCTCTCTCTCTCTCTCTCTCTTTGTGTTTGCCTCTCACTGCCTCTATCCGTGTCTCTCTATCTCTCTGTCTCTCTCTCTCTCTGTCGCCCTGCCTGTCTCTTTTTCTCTATGTCTGTCTGTCTCTCTGTATGTCTCTCTGTCTGTTTTTCTCTCTTTGTCTAACTATCTGTCTCTCTGTTTCTCTGTCTGTCTCAGTCTGTCTCACTGTCTGTCTGTCTCTCTTTGTCTTTCTGTTTCTATCTCTCTGAATGCGTGTCTATGTCTCTCTTGATCTCTCTCTCTCTCTCTCTCTCTCTCTCTCTCTCTCTCTCTCTCTCTCTCTCTCTCTCTCTCTGTTGGTCTATCTATATATAATCTAAAATATATATATGTGTAGAGGTTAAAATCATAAAGATAAAAAGCAAGAAATGAAAATATACATCTCCAGGGAAACGAAACGACCGTGAAAGGGTCACCGCATAACACGATCTCCAATACCCTGACTGACGTCACGGACAGAAATAATGACATAACATAATCAATAATAACGGAAAACGGTCACCGGCTCAGGCGGTCTGTCCCAGATTCTGAGCCCAGAAAGAACTCGAGATTTTTTTTTACACAAAATCTATAACGTTTACACCGAATAGGATTACTTAGCTGGCTCGCTATAGAAAATTCGGCGTCAAGTCCAGTGGAACTTTTAGAATGGGAGAGGAATGTTAATGCAATGATGATATGGTATCCTTAAAACTTTGGCATCCGAGTGGATAAAACACGGGCATGCCGGCTGAGAGTGCGGGTTTGGTTTCAGAGATGCTGGGATATTTTCCCGGATGTAGCACGGTTGTTGAGCCTCCTCGTATGGCCACTAGTACCCTGGTTAAAATAAGCGCAGTTATATGGAGATTCTGTTTTCTCATGTTGTAGATTTCTTGCTTGTGATGTCAAAAGGTGTGCTTTCTGCTGTGCGTTTCAGTCTGTCAGTTACGGCTCCATGTGGCTCCGGGAGTAGCCCTTAACAGGATTCGTCCGTGGGAGTTGTTCCTTTCTTTCTTTTGCCATCTCTCGTGAAATCTTTCCTATCTCCACCATTAGCTTTCCGTTCGTCTTCGGGACTTTTGAAAGGGTAGACACTAGCCTGCCTTTAGACTTCTTGTGTGTATTAACAGTTCTGAACTCTCTTTACCCTATCATCGTCTACGGAACTTGATGGTTACAGCGGGTGGAGTGGCTTACAGGCGGATAAGTCCATCTCTAAAAGTAGCAAAGTTCGATTCACTGTGTGGGCTGAGTGAGTTTTATTTTGTTTTTTCAAAATAAGACACAAACCGCACTTTGAGAAGACATTAAAAGGTACTTTGAGAAGACCCAAACTGCACTTTGAGAAGACAACTGCACTTTGAGAGGACACAAACCGCACTTTGAGGATACAAAAACCGCACTTTGAGAAGAAACACATCGCACTTTGAGAAGACACATACTTCTCAAACCGTACTATGAGAAAAACAAAGCGCACTTTGAGAATACACAAATTGGGAGTAAAGGGACAATCCTATAGGGATAAAAACAACAACAACAACAGAGCTATTGGAAATGGAGAGTATAGGCAAAGAAGTAAATGAGAATGGATAACATGTTTTGGTGAAAAGTCTGATATTTGGTACAAAGCCTCCTATTTAGTGTAAAGTCTTATTTTGGTGCAACGCCAGCTATTGGATGCAAAGTCCAATATTTTGTAGAAAGCCTGCTATTTGGTAAACAACCTGCGATTTAGTACAAAGCCTGCTATTTAGTACAAAGCCTGCTATTTAGTACAAAGCCTCCTATTTGGTGCAAAGTCTGGTATTTGGTAGAACGTCTGCAATTTATTACAAAGCGCGCTATTTGCTGCAAAGTCCGATATTTGGTACACCGCCTGCTATAGTATAAAGCCTCCTAAATTACTTGGTTGCTGTTGGTGGGCCATTGGTTCTTAAACCTAATTACTTGGCCGCTGTTAGTGGGCCATAGGTTCTTAATACTAATTACTTGGTTGCTGTGGCCATACGTTCTTAATACTAATTAAACTGCATTGTTGTGGCCAATCTACTCCTGACCTCTCCCCATTGTTGTTGACTATATAGCCAGGATTTTCAAACTTCGGGATGTTTTAAATTGATTACTTGTTGAGTGTGATTTGGAAGTGGAGTAATTGGGGGGGGGGGGGGGGGTGGGGGGGGGGGGGTGGGGGGGTGTGTTATAAGTACATATAATAAATCTTCGGTCTCAGAATATTAATAAGGTTACTTGATAAATAGAAAACACTTGCAAATAATGCCAGAACATGAACAGTAACAATTAATCTTAATTTTTTAAAAAGTATATGTTACTTATATTCCGGCTCTATGTATGTAATGAATTGGAATATATGTATGTGCAATCCGGCTTTAAGTATATACATAATTAGGATACATTAATGTATATCCCGGCTTTAAGTATATAAAGAAGCAGAATACATTTTGAGCAAGACCTTGCCCTTCACACTACAGTTTGGCCAGACGTAACCACGTACGGGACACAACTCGTAAAATAAAGAAACACAGCAGGGAATTTAGAGTTACCGTCAGTGATTGTACAATGCGGCACTTTGGCGGGGTTATAAAACCAGATCGAGGAACACTCACAAAGAGGAAACATCACTTACTGTGCATGTTGTTATCCTCTTTGGACAACTAAATCACATTCAAATTAATATGTGTGGCTGACTCGGCCATAGGATGATTAATCTGAGCCAGGCGATGGGCCCTAATATAACTTTTCTTCTGAGACTGAACAGTGTATGGGTAATGGTATAATAGGGGGGGGGGGGGGGGGGGGGGCTCACAAAGTACTCACAAGATATAGAATCTTAAAAATCTCACAAACTGTTTACACAATATAGAATCGTTTCAAATATGGTATATACGAAATAACTATGAGGCAGACATTTAAAAGAATACTTCATATTCAAAGATACGACCACCAAGCAACTACTGCATACAAGTAAGAAAAGGATCTTATGACACGCCGCGAGAAGTGGGTTTATGGTGCTCGTCCCATACTCGAGGGAGATTAGAAGGGCAGAATATAAGGCGGGCCTGTGTGCCCAATTCTTAACCATTTGATAATAAGGTTCGTTCATTCGTTCGATTTCCCCTGGCAATAAACTGAGACATCGACAATAACAAATTAATTTATTCAAACATCCAGTGAGAGTGACCAACTCTGTTTTCTGCTTACAATAACGGAAGCTCTAGCTGTAGGGCCTGACGAGGATCAAAAACCCAAAGGGTAGATTCTACATCGGCACTGTGGCGAAGGAGTTACAGACGCAATTCTTAATCCCGCTTATCGCGTTCGAAACACAGATGCAGGCGATTTGGCAGCAGACAGCCTCATATTGGTTTTCATGTAATGGTATGTGTCCAGGTTGTTTAGAAATCAATGGTAAACTACGTAAACTTGCCAAGAAATCACAGTCAAAAAATTCTAGGGTTGACTGCGACGTCCTCTAAAGGATACAACACAGAGGAACAACTGACCAGTGGTCAGATGTCCAGACTGACACATAGTAGGGCGTGTTTTCCATTTCCGGTCACGCTCAGAGCTTTCTAACACAAATAGTAGTCAGTACGGTAAGTGGCAAGTACTTTGGCAAGCGGTAATTTTTGCTCAGCTGGAAAAATAACTCCCGATGCACGTCAGCAAAGATATCAAGAATTTGACCAGCAATACTACGGTCGGTAATGATAAAGATAACATATCAATAAAAACATATACAAAGACAACATCAAGGCAGTCCCGGTGGCACATTTGGCTTATGATGACATTATCAAAGACTATCATTACTGGGTGCCGGAAAAGTCCGCGAGTGGTCAGATCTTCTCAGAATATGGTGGAAAACTGCATATTCACCTAAGCTCTGTGGCATATGTGGATCAAAAGGTAACGTTCACATGTGGATCAGGATTTAACGATCATGTGTGGATTAATGTGTAGGTTAATGGTCACTGTTCATGTGTGGATTAATAAAGAATGTTCATGTGTGGATCATTAGACAATGTTCATGTGTGGATTAATAGTCAATGTTCATGTGTGGATTAATAGTCAATGTTCATGTGTGGATTAATATTCAATGTTCACGTGTGGATAATAGTCAATGTTCACGTGTGGATCAACAGTATACGAGCATATCAATAGTCAACGTTCATATTGGCATAGATAACAAATTGCAGAGAAGATAAGGTAATAGGTAGTAGATAAGATACTAGAGAGAAGATAAGTTAACTAGAGGGAAAACGGTAAAATTGAGAGGCGAAAATAGTATTGGGTAACGATAATATAATAAAGAAAAGATTCGTGTAATAGGAAAAATATATAACATAATAAATAGAAGCCAAGCAAAAAAAGAAAAAAATAATAATAAAACTCCAACATAAACAATAACTGGAACAAGAACATTGTTTCTACATTCGTATTTCTTTCTTTCTTTCTTTCTTTCTTTCTTTCTTTCTTTCTTTCTTTCTTTCTTTCTTTCTTTCTTTCTTTCTTTCTTTCTTTCTGTTGTTCTTTCTTTCTTTCTTTCTGTCGTTCTTTCTTTCTTTCTTTCTTTCTTTTTTCTTTCTGTCGTTCTTTCTTTCTTTCTGTCTGTCTTTCTTTCTTTCTTTCTAACGTAGCAGTCTGCCACAAAGCGGGAATTGCACCAATCTGTCACAGGGCGGGTATTGCACCAGACTGTCACAGAGCGGGTATTGCACCAGTCTGCCACAGAGCGGGTATTGCAGCAGTCTGTCACAGGGCGGGTATTGCAGCAGAAGTCTGTCACAGAGCGTGTATTGCAGCAGAAGTATGTCACAGAGCGTGTATTGCAGCAGAAGTCTGTCATATAGCGTGTATTGCAGCAGAAGTCTGTCACAGAGCGTGTATTGCAGCAGAAGTCTGTCACAGAGCGTGTATTGCAACAGAAGTCTCTCACAGAGCGTGTATTGCAGCAGACGTCTGTCACAGAGCGTGTATTGCAGCAGAAGTCTGTCATATAGCGTGTATTGCAGCAGAAGTCTGTCACAGAGCGTGTATTGCAGCAGAAGTCTGTCACAGAGCGTGTATTGCAACAGAAGTCTCTCACAGAGCGTGTATTGCAGCAGAAGTCTGTCACAGAGCGTGTATTGCAGCAGAAGTCTCTCACAGAGCGTGTATTGCAGCAGGTCTGTCATATAGCGTGTATTGCAGCAGAAGTCTGTCACAGAGCGTGTATTGCAGCAGAAGTCTGTCATATAGCGTGTATTGCAGCAGAAGTCTCTCACAGAGCGTGTATTGCAGCAGGTCTGTCATATAGCGTGTATTGCAGCAGAAGTCTGTCATATAGCGTGTATTGCAGCAGAAGTCTGTCACAGAGCGTGTATTGCAGCAGAAGTCTCTCACAGAGCGTGTATTGCAGCAGAAGTCTGTCATATAGCGTGTATTGCAGCAGAAGTCTGTCATATAGCGTGTATTGCAGCAGAAGTCTCTCACAGAGCGTGTATTGCAGCAGAAGTCTGTCACAGAGCGTGTATTGCAACAGAAGTATGTCACAGAGCGTGTATTGCAGCAGAAGTCTGTCACAGAGCGTTTATTGCAACAGGATCTGTCATAGGGTGGGTACTGCAGCAATCTGTCACAGGGCGGGTATTGCAGAAGTATGTCGCAGAGCGTGTATTGCAGCAGAAGTCTCTCACAGAGCGTGTATTGCAGCAGAAGTCTGTCATATAGCGTGTATTGCAGCAGAAGTCTGTCACAGAGCGTGTATTGCAGCAGAAGTCTGTCACAGAGCGTGTATTGCAGCAGAAGTCTGTCACAGAGCGTGTATTGCAGAAATCTGTCACAGGGTGGGTATTGCAGCATTCTGTCACAGGGCGGGTATTGCAGGTGTCTGTCACAGAACGGGAATTTAACCGGTCTGTGACACAAACACAAGACAATCTCTCGTTCATTGTCACACTTAAGTGTCCAAAAACGAAGAGTACTCACCCACGAGGAGTGCTCAACATCCAAGTCGGCGCCAACGATGCTCGCCTGTGATAGAAGAAGTAAGATATGTATTAACAGGTTGCTTTTTGGTTTCTTTTCCATCTACTTCTCTGTCTCCTGAATACCTCCCTCTCTATCTCCCAGCCCGTCCATTTCTTCATGTTTCTTTGGCTCTGATTTTCATTGTTACGTCTTTCTTTCTTTCCGTCTTTTCTCGCATCTTCTGTTTTTCCTTTCTTTCCTTGCTTCTTTCTTCCCTTATATATTTTGTGCACGTTTCAGTCTGTCTGTCTTCTTTCCTTTTCACATTCCCGTCTGATTTTCTTTTTCATCTGTCTAGTTTTGTCTCCATTCACCTAAAGTAGGAAGCAGAAGCAATAAAATTTAAAACAACAATTCTGTCTTGTATATTGGGTCCATCTACACGTATGTACGCACGCACGCACCACGATCGCACGCGCGCGCGTACACATACACACACAAACACACAGATAGAGAGAAGTAGAGAACGAACGAACGTACTTTATTTTCAAAGTGGAACAAATTGGGCACGCAGGCCCGTCTTACATTCGGCCCTTCCAATCACTCATATTTCGTTCATCAATAGTGCATAGGAAAATACATTGTCAAATAAATTTTATAAACATAAACAATGCATATTACCATGTTATGAGACACATTCACCACCCACCCACACATCCCCCATCCAACCACACACACACACACACACCCCAGGCACACATACATCCCCCACCCATCCACCACATCAGCACACCTACACATCTCCCCACACCTACACATCTCCCCACCCACACACACTCCCACCAACCACACATCCCATCCACCCACACACCAAGCATACATACATTTCCCAACCCACACATCCTCCACCCACACACATCTCCCCACCCACTCACATATCCTCCACCCGTCCCATTACACACCAACAATCACCAACCCACATATCCTCCTCCACCCACACACATCCAACCACCCAGCCAAACACACATCCCTCAACCACACATTCCCCACGCACACACACATCTCCCCGCTATCTCACATATCCCGCACCAACCCACACACAAATTCCGCACCCACCCACATTATCTCCCATCTCCCTCAGCCCACTTTCAGATCCCAAGCCCACCCCTACAAACATCCCCCACCATCTCCTAACCTACACACACTCACCCACCCACATATCCTCTACTCGCCCACTCTTCCCCCAGCCACACATCCCTTAACCACACACCCCTACCCATATACACACACATCCCCACCCACACACACACAGCTCCCCACCCATACACACATCCTTCAAACATTTCCCCACCCACGAACACATCCCCCATTCACAAACACACACCTCCCATTCACGCACACCCAATCCACACACACACACATCCACCACCCATACACTCACCCCCGTCACACATCCCTCCACACACGTACTTATCCTCCAACCACTAACACCCAAACATCCCTCACCCACTCAACACATACATCTCCCATCTACCCACCCACACTCACACACCCCAACCAACCCTCCAAACACACATCCATACCCTTACACACATCAACACCCACCCGCACACCCACACTCAACCACATCCTCACCCACCCATACACACATCCTTTCCTTTATCCACACCCATCTTCCCTCCCACACAACACCACACCACACACATTCCCAAGACACATCCCTCACCCACACACACATCTGCCACACATCTCCTACCCACCCACACATCCCCCCCCCCCCCCATCTACAATCACCCTCACAACCCACACATACGAGAGAGAAGTAGAGAGAGAGAGAGAGAGAGAGAAAGAGAGAAAGAGAGAGAGAGAGAGAGAGAGAGAGAGAGAGAGAGAGAGAGAGAAAACAAAACAAACACACATATGCCCTCATGATTTGTTAACCTACACCCTGTTCTCGCGTTTCATGGAGACTAAGCACCTCCCGTCAACGACACAGTGTAGATATCTTATACTCGACCACGGTGATCCAAATGCTTTAATTAAAATAAAACAGAAACACGCCAGAAGCGACATTAAATCAAAAAACAACCTTACAATAATATAAGCGTTAGCGAAAGCGACTTCTAAGGGAAGACACTTGATCGAGGAAATAACAGTAGGACCAGAAAGACGAAAGTAAAATACACATGACTGCTTGATAAGATGTCTTTCTGTCAAAGAAGAGAAATGACAGAGAGTGAGTAGTTTTAAATATCTAGGTTCTTTACTGTTTTGTTTTTTGTTGCTCACTTTGAACTCAAACGTAGTCCATACACGTGCTCGAAATTCTAGTGAGCTTGACAGATGTTTTCGTGTGCATTAACTTTCCCATATTACCAGTGTCCATCCACATCGGGCGAACCAACTCCGTCTTCTGAAGTACTTGTAATTTTAGTCCCCAAGCCAAGGACGAGAAGTCAATATTTTAGTCCAACTGACCGCTACCTCGGCATTAGCACACCGGACGTTTAAGAGCGAGGTTTCTTACCCGTTTGACCATGCTTACTTCCTTCTCGGCTGATGAAGGATGGAAGGGGGGGGGGGATGAGTGGTCTCGGGGTATGGTGTCCGCCTCCAGTGCTGGAGGTCCCGGGTTCAGGCCCCGGTGAGGACCGGATTTATTTAAAAAATCCACCTGGACTTCCAGTAATAACATTTCCCCTGGTCTCTGGGTAGTGAAATCGGACGCCCGTGTGTATTGTTGCGCACGTAAAACAATCCCTTGGCAGTTGGAAATCGAAAAAGAGTAGCCTAACGGCGCTGCCCGGGCAAAATTTCGAGTTAAAAATCTACCCACAGTATTTCAGGATCCTCGCCGATGCTACGGAGTTCGTGCATGGAGCTGAGTTTCTCCAGACTCAGGCTTGAGTTAGGAGGAAAACGGAGCACTTATGGGTTAAACCGTTTGCCGTGATGTTGATCCAATGACTAAAACTAAAAAAAAAACTAAAACAACTGAAGGATGGAAATGTGCTGACACAAATTAAATGATGAACACATAGTGCTCTACCAAAACTAAAGCAATTGAAAGCTTTTTTTGATTGGAACTGACGGATCAACAACAGACACAATACTGAAACGATTCATATATCCTGTGGCAACAAAGAGTGAGAAACTGTATCTAACAAATCAGTTGAAGAGAATAAATCCGGTTTTAAATACAAATATTACAGAAGAGTATTATAAAATTCATTGGACAGAAATGAGAAGAAATAGATCTAGTCAACTACAATACAATACTGAAGAAGATTGAGCTATCTGAAAAACATAAATGAGGAACATGAAATACTAGAGGCTCATCAACAGAAAATTGAAGTCTAAGAACGATACTTATGGAGGGACGTGTACCGGGGAGGCAGAGATGAGAATGGTCACGGTGTAGATGTGTTTAAGATACGACAGATAATATACACAAGACAAGCAATATTCTGGTCGAGAGGCTGGCCGAAGACGTCGGGCTCTTATTCGGGAAAATCGGGTTCAAATCCTCGGTAACGTGATATATATATATATATATATATATATATATATATATATATATATATATATATATATATATATATATATATATATATATATATATATATATATATATATATATATATCCGGCAGCTTCTGCAGCTTGTCTTGTTCCAGATGTAGGGGTGTTACCTTTCCTCTGGAGTAAACTAGGCAGGCCGAGAGAGGGATCATGCTGCATGGTGTCAGCAACTCATGTGCTAGGCATCATCGGATTCTTCTCCCACACCATACAAGACACTTGCAAGTCGTGTGCGAGGAAAATACATGGTACATTTTATTGCCGTTGGCTCGTTACATTGATATGACAGTCGCTATTAAACCCACACACAAAGCCACAGAATTCTCTATCACTAGTTTTCTAACGCCTATGCTAATTCTCTATCTATTTGGTTACACAAAACTCCTATCAACTATTCTACGATCTGAACACTACAAGTCCTGTCTCCCGTCTGACGATTCTCCTCGCGTGGTTACACACCACGCGGAGGGACCTTGAATCGTCCTTTGCCTTTTGCGTGTCAGGCCACTCGCCACGCTTACATTCGCTTCTCCTGTTGAGTGGCGTTCGTGGCTATCATGTAGGCGGGATGCTGTCGTGACCAGAGTGCTTACCCTCTGGTCAACGCCTCCGTGTCTCATGAGAGAACCAGTTACCCATCTCCCATTTCACCATCTCCCCTGCCCTTACCTCGGGGCACCGTATCACCTCTTGGTCTCCTCGAGGTTGACTGCTCTTCCCGGTGGAGGGGTTGCGTTCCAGTCTTTGACACACACCCTCCCCTCCTGCGTTGCGTCATCAACTTTCACTCACTGGTTGTGACGCAAGAGGTTTCTAAAAAAATTAGTGTCTCTAATTTTTGTCAAAGACTGTAGACAACCTGGCTTTGGGTACTTCTAATAGACTTCTACTGACTATTGTCACAATGTAGTAACACTTTACTTGGCTACTGGCAATCGCCACAAACTTGTCTGGTTGGCGTGAGCCCTCTTCTCACATGCAATATTATATTTATTAGAGGTATGTCTGAACCGGACCGTTGTCTTATAAGACCTGCCCTCACATAGTAAATTAACTTACTACCCATACAAAGTTGACTTTCTTAGGGTCAACACATGAATTGCTTCATGTCCCCCATATAATATTTAACAACCATTACACAAGGTGTGTGCGACAGGCTTTACCTAATTCGCTTCCGCGTGTAAAGTACTATTTCACTGTTAAGTTAGTGTTTCGTTGTCTATTATGTCCCCTGACCAGAAGTTATCTCCCTTTGATCAATAAAATATGTATGTAATTTATGTGTTTGTTTTTCTGGTTGTTTGCGTGTTTGGATGTAATTAATATTCTAATCTAACTTCTAACCTGTGTATCTAACTATCATGTGTATATATGTTAGTTTTTAAGTGCCATAATTCGGTTAAATGTGGCCACAAACAAGTGTATAACACTAATTCGTGACTACGTTCCCTTATTATGAACCTTAAAATCCTTAATGTAAAATCTAAACTAAATTACCCACAACACTTTCACAACAGCACATTTTCATTAACGTAGACAAACATTTAACGCAGCCAACACTTAAAAGTCGCGATGAGCAGCAGAAAAACTCGCCGACCAATATCACTCTCTCCTGTATATTTCACATTCGCTCTCACTTTCACACTTCTGTTACACGTCTTTCACCCTTAATCCTGTCACACATCTTTTATCCTCCCAATTATTTAAAAACCTTGGAGTGACACTGTACAAATTTGGCTCAGTTTGAAAACGTTGAGCTCAATGACTGTGCGACAATCGCTGCACGAGTCATATATTTACATTATATTTACATGCAAGAGAAAGGGTTGATGGTTTGTACCCTTGGTCTTATCAACCACTGTGTTCTACTAAAATAAAACTCTAAATACTAATATACTAATACTAATTCTATAAATATGTATTTAATGTGTTAACTACTTTAATATATTTTGTAACATTAATGCTAAGATATGCTTTCATTAATCCTAATCTTTATCTATTCTAAGGGATGTAATCTAACTAATTAAATGAAATTGATGTGATATGAGTTATGTATCTTTCTGAAGTGGGTAATGTGAAAACAAATTATGTACCTATATAAAAATGCGTAATGTGAAATATAACACAATTGTACCTAATGTTTTTAACTGCAAAACAAAATATATGACTGGTGTTCTTAATCTAAATGATGTACATGCTGTATGTTCAATTATCTAATCTTTTTATCCTATTACGATATAAAATGATGATAATAGTAAATGGTAATGTTTGCTAGATGGTATGGTTCATTAGGATGGAATGAACTGAACTGAAATGAAGCTAAGTGAAATGTAACAACCTAAATGGTACTATTCTTATCAAAACTTTAATCTAGTTTATAATTAACTATTATTACGTCTAAATTACTATTCTAATTTAATTTTAAGCTAAGTAAGTAGGTCAATTACTGAACTATCTAAACTATTAAAAAAAATGAAAACTATTATATTTCCTAATCTAACTCTAATTTATCACTATCTTAAAATGTTATCTTACATATCACAATAAGTTTATATACATGGTATTCAGTTACCTCAGGTTAGTTGTTGCCTGAATGTTTGTACATTGGATTTATAGGCATACTATATATACACAATAGGCCTGGGTATCTGAAATACATTGCACAGTCATACTTGAGTCCTATGGGTAGTGCACCTGTAGAGTTAGCTGGTGTCGTAGATCACTCTTTTCGTGTCTGTATTTACGGACAGTTCTGACACAGTTTTTCTTTGCTTAACACAAATGATTCACCGGAATGGAGCTTAGTAGGTAATGAGCTGTCCCAGTTCACACGGTGTTAATTTGTCTTCGGAGCACAGTTCTTCTTTTGATGTCTAGGGACACATGGTAGTTCACTGTTCTTGGTACATGACTAAGCACATAATGTCGGTGTATGTGTAACATATTTCACATAGAATATTATTATGTACTCATTTAATAACTACTACTCTACACTTCTATGAGGAATTTCAGGTATTTCTACCTCAGATGGTCGACTAAGGGTATCAGCCAGAATGTTGTCCTTACCCTTGATATGTTCTATACTAAACGTATAGTTTTGGAGGATCAGCGACCACCTGTATATCCGGTCATTCCGATGTACACCACTCTGTATGACCGTGATCGGGGAGTTGTCGGTCTGGACGATGAAGTGCACACCCGCCAAAATCGATGGAGTTTTCTCACCGCATAGATGACGCTAAGGGCTTCCAACTCTGATATGGAATATCTGGACTCGGCAGTTGTGATCTTACGGCTCACGTAGCAAATCGGGTGGAAGATGCCCTCATAAAATTGGCCTAGTACTGCAGCGATGGAGATCCTGCTGGCATCTGTCCTAAGATAATAAACGAGCCTAGGATTAGGCAAGCGGAGGATTGGAACATTACTAAAAAGGATTTTCAATTTTGACAATGCAGAAATTAATAATGCATCTTTGACATCTAATTTTACAGATGCTTTTAACACGTTGGAAAATACACTTGTAATTTCCGCTAAATTTGGTATAAATTTACTATAGTAGTTTACTAATCCCAAAAGGCTTCTGACCTGTTTCTTTCTGGTAGGCATGGTCAGATTCATAATTTTTGTAATTATTCTATTGTCAGTCTTTAGGTGGCCTTGAGAAATGACATGACCCAAAAAATCAATTTCTTTCAGGCCTAATTCAATTTTGCTCGGTTTGACAGTGAGACCGAAGAGTCGCAACCTATCAAAGACATGTCTCAGTTTCAGTAAGTGTGTTGTCCAGTCATCAGTATGGACACATATATCATCTATATAGGTCACAGTATTCGTCACTCCATGCAATAGATCTCTAGTTAAGCGTACGAAAGTGGCAGGAGCATTTCGAAGTCCGAAAGGAAGAAAACGCCACTCGTACAGTCCTAAAGGTGTTGAAAAAGCAGTAAGATGAATGGATTGAGTCTGCATAGGGACTTGCCAATATCCCTTAGTAAGATCTAGTTTTGAAAAGATTTTGGAAGTAGACATGTCAAGGATAAGATCTTCGCAGGAAGGAATTGGTTCTGCGTCGATCTTAGTGATGTTGTTGAGCTTTCGATAGTCTACACACAGACGAATTGTGGAATCTTTCTTCTTAACTAGGACGATTGGAAAAGAGTACTCAGATGTCGATTTTTGGATAATCCCACTAGCTTCTAGATTAAGAATTTCTTTATTCAGATTTTCCCTATAGCTGAGTGGGATAGAGTACGGCCTGCATTTGATAGGCTTAGAGTGCGAAAGAAGAATGGAGTGTTCGATTCTGTCCGTCCTACCTGGGATGTCAGAAAATATGTCTTTGTACTCCGTCACTAATTCCACTAATTGTCGTCGTTGACTGTCTGTTAGTCCCTGATCTATATGTATACTCTCCATTGTCGCAGTCTTGTCTACAATGGGAACAGGCAGTTCCATTCCGTCGTCGTCTACCTGATTCAGTACGGTGGTGGTGCTAAGTGCGTATTCTGTTTTCTTGCTAAGTGTATGGACATTGTCGGATCTGCCAGTCTCGCTAACTAGTGTAGTTGCGTTGTGTACGTCTGTCGTCTGATCACTAGGTGTGGGTGCACTGTGTTCGTCTGTCTCTACTTCTGTCTCTTGTCGTGAAAAGTAAGGTTTCAACATGTTGACATGGAATATCTTTAAGTGTCCGTTTATCGATATTTCATAGTCAACATCTGAAATTCTACGTACCACCTTGAATGGCCCTTGCCATGAGGTCAATAATAAATTTCGTTTGTCTGGAAGTAACAAAAGTATGTCTTGATCTGGTTCAAGCTCAGTTGTTCTTGCCCCTTTGTTTGCATATTGGCGGTAGATTTGACCTTTCCTCTCCAAAGCTGCCTTAGCTATAATACACGATTTCATGATTTTGTCTCGTGTTTCCGTCACCATTTCATAAGGTGTTTTTGAGGTGGGAATTTGTATAGAATTAGTTATCACCTTATGGTAAATGGTTAGGGGTCCACGTGGATTAGCCCCATAGACTAATTCAAACGGTGAGACACCCGTGCTTGAATGGGGAATCTCCCGATAGGCGAACAGCACTGTTGGTAACAGTGTATCCCAATCAGCTGGGTTTTCTGCTGTCACCTTAGCCAGCATATGCTTCAGATTACCGTTAATCTTTTCTACTATTCCATTGCTGGCTGGATGGTATGCTGTAGTGAAATGTTGTTTAATCCCTAACATTTTTGTAAGGGCTTGCGTTGCAGCCGATATGAATTGAGTTCCACGATCGGATAAAATGGTCCGTGGGAATCCGAATCGTGAGAACAGATGTAACAATACATTGGCAACGTCTTTGGAGGTGATGTATTTCAAAGCTACTGCCTCAACCCACCTTGAACATAGGTCGACCATTGTTAATATGAAGCGATTTCCTTTGCTGGACACCTGATTCAGGGGTCCAACAATATCTACCGCCACACTCTCAAATGGCCTAGAAGCCAGTGTAGAAGGTTGTACTTCAGCTGTAGGATGCTTACCCTTACGTACTAATTGTTGACAGATGTTACAAGAACGACAAAATAATTTTATATCATTGCAAAAACCTGGCCAATAGAAATGAGCCTGAATTCTGGCCCTGGTTTTGTCGTATGCAAGATGACCAGCAAACGGTGACTCATGTGCAATCTTTAGCACAGTTAGACGGTGTTGTTCAGGTAACACCGTTTGCTGAATCTCATGGTTACCAGTAGTATAATATCTAGTTAAAATGCCATTATTAAGTCTAAAGAACCATGATGCATTTTTGGTCAATTTGGGTCTTTCTTTCAATAATTTTAAATATGGAGACACACTAGGATCAGATTTCTGCTGTTCTATAAATTTTTGTCTGTTGGTATCATCTGTGCTAGTTGGAGAAAGCAAAAGTAGTCTCTCCTCTTGTAGTGTGTCTTGATCTTTCAAAGTGTCTGCTCTGGTTGTTGCATTAGCTGCATTTAATTTCTCCCATGCAACTATTTCATCACTAGTACACTGTTTCAGTTGGGGTAAGCAACCCAGAATTAAATCAGTACAGGGATTGTCAAGTATTGCACAAGTAAAGGTACCCGAGAGAAAAGGTGTATTAATACGGGCTTTGGCCAAAGGGTAAATCTCAATGTTACCCGAAAAAGTTCGGCATTTAACAGTGTCACCTGTATAATCACCCGGACTCACAAGTTCCTTCCGAAGCCCAATAAGGGTGCTGCCGCTGTCCAGCAAACATTGGCATGGTCTATCATTGACCATTACATTGTGGAACACCAAATTGCCTCTGGAGGCTAATGCTGCATTCACACTCTCGGATGAGAATGGTACTGTATGTCCACATTCTAGTTTTCCGTCTGCATGAAATTGGTGACATCGCTCACAACTGTCAAAGCTTAACATATCGTTTACACAACACACATCTTCAGCTTGGTTAACAGGTAAGTCATTTTCAATCTCACACTCATTCTCACTACCACTATCAGAAGATGTATCAATCAAATCAGCATTGTTGGCTTTCATACGTTGGCGGCCCAGGCACTTATTTGAATAATGGTCATAACTGGAACAAAAAAAACATTTGATTGCACGCCTGTATGCAGATCTTTTAATTTGTTGCTTCTTAATAACACTTTCAAGATGCGCCGGATACTTCGGCTATTTGTCACACATAGAATAAGTGTCATGCAAAAGTTGACAGTAAATACATTTTGACACTTTCCTATCTTTGATGTCGTGTTTCTGAAAGGGTTTTCTGTTACTCTGATAGTTTTTTGGTTGGTCTTTCACAAAGGAAACTATTTCAGAGTCATTTGAAGTCTTAAAAATATCTCTGTTGGAAGAAAAGTATGCTGAGCCTTTCTTTTCAAACTGCTCGATGTTTTCAATGTCTGACTGCTGCAAAAATTTAGCAAAAGGAGATGGTATGGTGGATATAACTTTATCCATAGCTATTAAATTTTTTAATCTATCAAAGTATTTTCCTATGTTAGCTGCTTTAAGCCACCTATTTAGTACACTCTGAACATTTGAGACGTAATCAATAAAAGTCTCTCTAGGTTTAGGTCTTAAATTTGAGAACTGAACCTGATACCCAGGGGCATCAAGTAAAAAGTGCTGCATAATCCTATCATGGATGTATTGATAGTCAGATCTAAGCTCAATTGGTATAGATTCTATCACTTTAAGGGGCTCACCACTCAGATTTTTCATATAAATCATAGCCCACATCTCTATTGGAACTTGGTGATATTTGAATTGATACTCTACATTCTCTGTCCAGGCTGATATGGAATCTTCTTTACAATATGGTTTGATAATATTTTTGTATTTATTGAACTTATTTTCCTCTTGTTGACTTTTTAATTTAGTGGCAGAGATCTCTGCGTGTGAGTCTACATCCATACCTTTCATCTTCAACTGTGTCTCTGATTCAACTTGTATTTGCTTTTCCTTAACTCTAGCAATCTCATCTATCTCTTTTTGCTTCAGTTCTCTCTCTTGATCTAATGTCTTTTGTTTTAGTTCTTTCTCCTGATCTAGTTGCTTTTGCTTTAATTCTAGTTCTTTATGTTTAATCTCCTTATCATGTTCTAACTGTTTTAGCTTGATGTCCAATTCTTTTTGTTTTGTTATCTCAGCTAGTTGAGCAATCTCCTTTTGATGTTGTCTATCTCGTTCTTCTCTTTCTAATTGATGTTGTCTTTCCTGTTCCCTTTCTCGTGCGCGTTCGTCTCTTTCTGCATCTTTTGCTTCTTTAAATTTCTTATCGGCATATTCTTCAAGCTCTTTACCTGTGTATTGTAATTCTCTGCCTTCTTTTATAAAATCAATTAAGGTTGACATGTTGTTGGGTAATTGTTGATAGGCACTGAACTCTTTACTCACTTATTTTTATTTGCTACGTTATGTTAATATCTGAGCACTGCAAGTTGTAATCTTTGTGTATGTCTGAAAAAATTAATCCTGAAAAAAAATACAGAGCACAAAAGTATGCTAATGCATCACAAGCTGAAAAAGAGATGCACTATTAATCACATTGCATGCCAAAAATATTGAGTATACTCAACTTAATGTTCCCGAGAATCAGGGAACAGCAATCCGGCAACACAGGTCACCTTGTTTGGCACTTTGGCATAGACACACGTTTCGTAATCAGGACAACTTGTGTGGTACACCCACATACACATGTGTTATCTGCTCAGCTGTTGTTCACCCTGATTTACAGAGCAGCAATAATTAACAGCTGGTAAACGAAATGATCTTCTAGACAAATTGGGACAATGACAATGACAAGCCCACGAACAAACAGAATTTGGGTTAATTAATATTTAATGTCAATGTCCTGTCTTCGTTCTAACCGTATATGCCTTTTATCACTATCCTAGTTTAGTTTATGTAAGTGTTGTGCAAACCAAGTCTAATTTGTATCGCCAGAAAGTAGTCCCATCGTGACAGTAAACGACGAAAAAGTACGAACAAAACTATCCATAACTGCTTTTAAATAAATAAAAATATCATAATAATGTTTAAATAAATAAATATATTCAATTACTAACTTAAATAAACAAATAATAAATAATATAATGTACAGATTCAGGCGGGCAGCAGCTTGGCGATTTTGTAAACACTCGAATGCTGAATGCAAATGGCGTAGGAAAACTGCTTGTCAATTAGCCTACGTCAGACGCGCAGCGCTATTTTTAGCTTTCAAAAATCGATAATGTCGGCTGGCTGTGTATCGCTCCGCCATGAATCATCTTTGGTACTTATTCATAAATAAATAGGTAAGTACATAAATAAATGCAAGAAAATAAGAATATCAATACTTACAATTTTGAGGAACACATGATTTAACTAAACAATCAATTCATAAACACAATTACACAATATATTTCGTCACGATAGGCACAAACTTAGCCCGCAACTTGTTCTTGTTTGCACAAATTACCGTCACTGACACAAATTAAACCCTAGTCTGGAGCCGTGGAAGAGTGGATTAGCTTGACTTTTCGTACAAGCACCACTTCTGACACCACATTAATCCTTGCCTGTCAGCAACTCATGTGCTAGGCATCATCGGATTCTTCTCCCACACCATACAAGACACTTGCAAGTCGTGTGCGAGGAAAATACATGGTACATTTTATTGCCGTTGGCTCGTTACATTGATATGACAGTCGCTATTAAACCCACACACAAAGCCACAGAATTCTCTATCACTAGTTTTCTAACGCCTATGCTAATTCTCTATCTATTTGGTTACACAAAACTCCTATCAACTATTCTACGATCTGAACACTACAAGTCCTGTCTCCCGTCTGACGATTCTCCTCGCGTGGTTACACACCACGCGGAGGGACCTTGAATCGTCCTTTGCCTTTTGCGTGTCAGGCCACTCGCCACGCTTACATTCGCTTCTCCTGTTGAGTGGTGTTCGTGGCTATCATGTAGGCGGGATGCTGTCGTGACCAGAGTGCTTACCCTCTGGTCAACGCCTCCGTGTCTCATGAGAGAACCAGTTACCCATCTCCCATTTCACCATCTCCCCTGCCCTTACCTCGGGGCACCGTATCACCTCTTGGTCTCCTCGAGGTTGACTGCTCTTCCCGGTGGAGGGGTTGCGTTCCAGTCTTTGACACATGGGCAACACATGATCTCTATATTTTAGCCCAGGCTTTGTGCTATGGAGAGGCAATAAACACACCAAGCGTTTGAGACGTAAGATGGTGCATGATGGTGGAAATGACCACGTGTTTACATGCACCCACTGTGAACGGACATTTACAGCGCAAATTGGCCTTATCAGTCACACTCGCTACCGCCATAGTTAAAAGTTATTATGCCTTTTTAAAGCACAAACTATCGTCTGTCAAGACGGCAAGGTGCCAATGAATATATATATATATATATATATATATATATATATATATATATATATATATATATATATATATATATATATATATATATATATATATATATATATATATATATATATCAACCTGCACAGTTCGCTATACTAGTCAGACGGTCATAATTCCTAAGGCTCAAGATTCCCCCATCCCACTCCCCTGTCCTAAACAGCAAGGCAATGTTGACAGTTATTAAGCAATATAGACAGGGCATCGCGTTTTTGATATAAGAGAAATTACGAAAGACATCTGGAGTGGATATCAATACCGGACACGCTACTAGATGGTGATGGTGATGACAAGTTATCTAGTCTGGATGTTATCGCCCTCGGGACAACTCACGTGTGTCTATCTCTCTTAGCAGATGTACGAGATGTGGTAACAGATGCCCTTTGACTCGTATGTGTGATTGACTCCAATGAATATTGATTGTTGAAGTCCCGTCGACAAGGGTTCCCAACAGGGGTGAGGAGGGAGGGCGATGTCGTTCCCTTTGGTGTAGGGCAAAACAATCATTCAAGGACCTTAAACGCCATATAGCGTAATGGGTTAAGTTATAATCATCATCATGTGTCATGCCGATAAGCGTGGAGGTTCATGTTTCGCCAGGTAACGCGATCACCAGAGCCGGGGATCAGCTCAGTATTCTTGTCTTGACCATACCACGTGGTCAAGCAATTCAGGTATTTACTTCTCTGCATTCCCTTTGCTCTTTTCCCACTCAATCCTGCCAGTTGTCATCAAGTTCTCTAGTTTATTTCTTCCCATAGCGTACCCCCATACCCCCAAAATCAATTTTGACTGACTACGTCTAATTTCTCTATTCATTTCACGGTTTCTTTTTGCTCCTCGTAGGACTTGGACATTGGTTTCTCTGAAAGTAAGTAAGGACCCTTTAACACTCCTTAAGCAACATTGGTTATTTGATCCTTGACACGTACTTTTATACCCTTAAGCAGCATTGGTTATTTGATGCTAGACACATACTTTTATACTCCTTAAGCAACATTGGTTATTTGATGCTAGACACGTACTTTTATACACCTTAAGCAGCATTGATTATTTGATGCTAGACACGTACTTTTATACACCTTAAGCAGCATTGGTTATTTGATGCTAGACACGTACTTTTATACTCCTTAAGCAGCATTGGTTATTTGATGCTAGACACGTACTTTTATACACCTTAAGCAGCATTGGTTATTTGATGCTAGACACGTACTTTTATACTCCTTAAGCAGCATTGGTTATTTGATGCTAGACACGTACTTTTATACTCCTTAAGCAGCATTGGTTATTTGATGCTAGACACGTACTTTTATACTCCTTAAGCAGCATTGGTTATTTGATGCTAGACACGTACTTTTATACACCTTAAGCAACATTGGTTATTTGATGCTAGACACGTACTTTTATACTCCTTAAGCAACATTGGTTATTTGATGCTAGAAACGTACTTTTATACACCTTAAGCAGCATTGGTTATTTGATTCTAGACACGTACTTTTATACACCTTAAGCAGCATTGGTTATTTGATGCTAGACACGTACTTTTATACACCTTAAGCAAGATTGGTTATTTGATTCTAGACACGTACTTTTAAAGACCAATTAGCTGTCAGTTAATCTTGTGATCAGTTATCACGCCGGCGGCTTATACTTCCAACGGAATTTTCTGGTACCAATTTTAGACTTGATCTACCTGGGAGCCCAGATCAATTAGAAAGATTCAAACCCAGCCTAATTCGGATCTAAACTCACTCGGCGGGCAGGCGAGTGCCTAGCCACTGAGCTACAGCGGCTCGCAGCCTATTGGGTATATGGTGCTATTCCAATATTTATATAGACCAAGCGGGCTCGAAGACTGATGTTATACTACAGCGGCTCCCAGCCTATTTGGTATATGGTGTTATTCCAATATTTAAATAGACCAAGCGGGCTCGACGACTGATGTTATCAACATCACGCCGGCAGCGTTTACTCCCCAGAACATTTCCTTGTATCCATTTGATGCTGGTTAGAAGTGCGAGTCCAGATCAACAAGTACAGGAAATTCCCGCCTCGAGAAAGTTTCGAATTAATTACCGGGTACAGACGAGCATGCTTGCCACGGTGGAACCCATTAGGTGCTGTGTGTATTAAAACACAGACAGTTTCTGGGTATTACAGAATAGTTAAATTATTTGAATATCCTGTATAGAACGTCGCTTCACACAATCAATAAGTAAAAATAAAGGCTTCATATATTCAGTAAGTAAAGTAAAGGCTTCACATATTCAGTAAATACAGTAAAGGCTTCACATATTCAGTACGTAGAGTTAAGGCCCCAGCCCTATATGTGTTTAGACCTATCGGTAATGGAAGGTGTATGCCAATATCACGTCAGGCGCCATTACTTCTCAAGATATTTCTTGGTACCCATTTTTAGGCTGAATTCTTCTTCTTCTTCTTCTTCTTCTTCTTCTTCTTCTTCTTCTTCTTCTTCTTCTTCTTCTTCTTCTTCTTCTTCTTCTTCTTCATCATTCCGAGCCATTGAGGTTCTTTGCTGCAGATACAAGCCGTCTCCATTAGTCTCTGTGGTGGACCCTCTCTTGCCAGTCGTTGATTCCAAGTGCTTGTTGGTCTGTTTGTATATTATCTCTCCACCGTCTTCTTGGTCTACATCGGGGTCTACGGTAATTTATTTCTTGAGTGTAAGCGAGTTTTGTTTCCCTATTATCTTCCATTCTTTCTATATGCCCCAGCCATTGCAGTCTATTAGCCTTCATGATACCAGTGATTAGCGGGGACTTAAACAGATCATAAATGTCTTTGTTGCTTCTTCTTTTCCACTTTCCTCTATGTGTATCCCTAATGGGCCCAAAGATGCGACCTAAGACTTTGTTCTCAAAGGTTTGTAAACAGGCTTCGTCTTCTTTAGTTGTACTCCAGGTTTCAGAGCCATACAGCGCAACTGGTCTGGTCAGTGTTGTGTAAATTGTGATCTTGGTGTTACGAGATAGCGTCTTTGATTTTAGCAGATGTTGTAGTGCATAGTATATCTTATTTCCAGAATTGATTCTAGCTTGTATTTCTTCCCTTATTATGCTGGAGCAGTTGAAGATTGTACCCAGGTATTTATATGTTTCCGTTCTTTCAATGGTCACATTATCTATTTGTATGTGGCCAGAGTTTTTAGCCGTTCCTTCTCTTGAAATTACCATATATTCTGTCGTATCTTAGTTGATAACCAGCCCCATTTGTTGAGCGTTGTCCTTTAAGTGAGTCATTTGAGGCTGAATGGATTTGAAAAATCCGCATGGATGTGAATTCGAACCCATAATCACTTGATCGGCACGCTGGCGTCCCAGCCACTGAGCACTAGCCTGGCTCCCCCTCACAAAGATATTTCCAGTTTCCTTTCTCGCCGTCTTTCCTTACCAGACAAGTCGCAGATGTATTCAGTACCCAGTTTACGAGACCCGAAAGCCAAGCTGGCAGTAATAGACACTGGGAATTAAAAATTGTTACGCTGTCCCGATCATCAAGCACACGAATAACGTTACCAACGTTTTAGCAAGGCGAACCCCTTTACGCCGTGTACCGTATTACAATTCAATGAGACGTTTTCCAGTACCACAGCTGGACGATCTCCATGACCACAAAAGGGTCATATGGTTTCCATTACCGCAATAAAGCCAGTCTGTGAATGGGACCTTAATATCATTATAATCTTACCGTTACTTCAATACTAAATAACAAAGGACCTTTTAGGCAGCTTGTGTGCATTGATTATATGTTGTTAGCCCCATATTTGTATAGATATTACACAAGGATGCAGTCACTTGTGAACCAAACAGGACTGTCAGAGCTGTGAAGAAAAGGCTGGACAGAAAAACCACTGCAGGAGATCCCCCTCCTGAAACGTCATGCATTCTTTGTCCACATTGTCAAAGAACATTTCGAGCCAAAATAATCCTTATCAGCCATCTTAGAACTCACGGCTCCATACTTTCAACCGCACTGGATGAAATGAATGATCATCATCATTCTTTATGGACAAACAACAACTGTATAGACAAATCGGCGATCGATAGGTGATGTGATCGGTATCACAGCGGCCGACCTCACTTCCCTTAACATTTCCTGGTAGACATTTTAGACTGGATCAATATAAGAGCCTCAGTCAATTTTTAATCAATCGACCATGATTGGGTATTTAAACCCATGACCAGCAGGCTGGCAAACATGCGTGCTATCCACTGTGGTACCGTGGCTTCTACTACTTCATGACCACTGTAAAGTTTCCATTACCACTGTACAATTCCCATTACCACTGTACAATTCCCATTACCACTGTACAATTCCTATTACCACTGTACAATTCCCATTACCACTGTACAATTCCCATTACCGCTGTACAATTTCCATTACCACTGTACAATTCCCATTACCAATGTATAATTCCCATTACCACTGTACAATTCCCATTACCGCTGTACAATTCCCATTACCGCTGTACAATTCCCATTACCACTGTACAATTCCCATTACCACTGTACAATTTCCATTACCGCTGTACAATTCCCATTACCACTGTACCATTCCCATTACCACTGTACAATTCCCATTACCGCTGTACAATTTCCATTACCACTGTACAATTCCAATTACCACTGCACAATTTTCATTATCACAATAACACTAAACCTTCTTACTTATCACTACACTACTCCAGCTTCCATCGCTGGGGATTAAACCCGGAACACGCGAACCAGTTGGCAAATAATGCACCAACACACACGGGAAAAAGCATGGACACGGCTGATATAGACAATGCATACGCGTTCCGCTGGTGTACACTGACGAGTCTCTAACACTACCCCAGCCATCTTGGCCTGGGAGTGAAGCCAGATCAAGAGCGTCGGTGAAGTCTTCGAGATCAAGAGAGCATAAATTATACACATCTCCTTATGGGATCAGTAGGTAGGCGTACTTTGGGATGGCTGCTGTATCGGAACACTAAGCACTCATTGAAATGGCCACTGTGCAGTGACGTCGATCATGATGACATAACAGTTTCCATTGTCACAAACCTATAAGATACCGCCTAGTGTACAACTCATTGCTTGACATATTTCATTGCATCTCGTTTGGCGCATACTACAAAGCTAAATACACACACACACACACACACACACACACACCCACCCCCCCCCCCTTTCCACACACACACACTACTTCAAGTATTGTTGGACTGAATTTTGCGTGTGGATTAGCTTTCCCTATTAACAGTGTCCCTCGTCATCAGGCGAACCCACTCCGATTTCAGAGGTATCTGTAATGTATGTCCCCAAGTCAAGGACAATAGGTCAACATTTTAATCCAACAGTCCTGTGCAGGGGTTGAACCCCTTTCCTCGGCATCAGCGCACCAGATGTTTACGAACAGAGTTCAACATATATTCAAAACTCAACATATATTAATTACATCAGTGTAAAATGAATCCTTTTAGCTGACATACATGAAACAGACTATCATTTGTTTTATTATTGTTTTAAAATGTGCCTCAGCTATACAAACGGATAAACAACACAATTATGTAAACAAAAATGCATGCATTTCTTTATAAACTGCTATGGTGACAGTAAACATGTAACAGTTGGATGTGTGTGTGTGCACGCGTGCGCGCGCGTGCGTGTATGCGTGTGTGTGTGTGTGATTCAGCTGAAAGGATTCATCTTATAATGAATATATGCTATATTATATGTTGAACCACTTCTGCAGTATTCACTAGACTAAATACATTGATATATGCAGAGCAATAATATTCTTTTGCGACTTCATCACAACTGGAAAACATGTGAGTTTCTTCTCTTCCAGTATTTTGAAATGATGTCACGACACCAGCAAGCAAGTTGAAGTAACATGTGTGAGAACTTGCAACTTTCTTGTGGCAACATACGGATGTACGTCAAGCATTATTTCTCAATTATTAAAGATGAGAATTTGGGCTTTTGAGCTCAAATAGTACAGACAAACTCTTAAAATATCATAGACTGGGAAGAAGAAACATGTTGTAATTTCACAAGACTTGAGCATCCAAGAAAACTGACTCATAAACTGTGTTGTGTCAGGGAAACTGAACTACTTTGGTCATATTTAACGTTACAGTGGATTGGGGAGCACACGGATGGAAGGCGTGGTTCATGGGAGAAGAGGCAGTGGTCGACCAGCACGGGGATGGGTACAGGACACCACATACACCTTGGCCATGAGGGTTCGTGGGGCGGGTGAGATGGCCAGAGATCTTGAGGATTTCGGGGAACCCTGATGAGTACGAAGTTGTGTACGTGACCTCAATGTGGATGTCACAGTAACCACAGTCTCTCTTCATTATGACAATACTACTAAACGGATTTCATTAAGATAATACTACTAAACGGAATTCATTATGACAATACTACTAAACGAATTTCATTATCAGAATACTACTAGACGGATTCCATTATCAGAATACTACTAGACGGATTCCATTATCACAATACCACTAGACGGATTCCATTATCACAATACCACTAGACGGATTCCATTATCACAATACTACTAGACGGATTCCATTATCACAATACCACTTGACGGATTCTATTATCACAATAGCAATAGACGGATTTCATTATCAAAATACTACTGGACGGACTCCGTTATCACCATAACAATAGACTGTTCCGTGACCGACATTTTACTGGAAGGCTGAAATGCATATACCGGTATTATGTTTCAGTTATCACACATCAGTGTGATAACCAGACGGACTCCAGTCCCAGTCTTAGAAGATGAGTACCAATAAATGTCTTGGGAAATAAAGGCGCCCGGTGTGACACTGACCTCATCAGCCACTGAGTGCTCATTGGTCGTTACAAATATGAGTCAAGCACCGTATGCCCAATACCCTCAAAAGATGTAAAAGGTTTTTTTTCTGTTTTTAAATAGACGGCTTTAGTACCCAATCCATTTTCCAACTGCTAGAGAAGTTATCACAAATATGTACACAACTTTGTCATTATGCTAATTACGCTATTAATTATTTGTATTCTTCGTGTGTCATTTTTCCAACAAAGGGACTAGTTTAATGTTTCCATAAATCTCTTCAACAAAGCATTTCAATGAAGCCCATCGGGTGGCTTCTGTTGGCGAACAACCAGTGGACACGCTGTTGTGATGTCTCATTTAGCGCTGGCATGTGTTTCATTGATTGACGATTATTTCAACATGTCGTGTTTCATCGATATCGTCTAATTAAATATTTTATGTTTATCATTGATCCCTGGTGACTTAACCAATGTATGTGCTTTATTGATCATTGGACACTCAGCCATGTTATCTTATGTTAACATCAGGTCATTTAACCATCTTACGTGTCTTTGTTTTTTTAAATTCTCTAGTGATTTAACTATAATGTGTGCCTTATTGATCGCTGGTGATTTAACCATTTTATGTGGTTTCTTGATCTCTGGTCATTTAATCATGTTATGTGTTTTCTTGATCATTTAACCATATTATGTGTTTTCTTGACCTTTGGTCATTTAACCATGTTATGTGTTTTCTTGATCTCTGGTCATTTAACCATGTTATGTGTTTTCTTGATATCAGATAATTTAACCATGTTATATGTTTTCTTGGTCTCTGGTCATTTAACCATGTAATATGTTTTTGTTTTAAAATCTGGTCATTTTACGAACGAACGAACGAACGAACGAACGAACGAACGAACGAATACACGAACACTCTTTATTTTCAAAGGGTAATACATTGGGCACGTCGGCCCGTTAACCATAACCATGTTATATGGTTACTTTATCTCTGGTCATTTAACCATGTTATATGTTTTCTTGTTCTCTGGTCATGTGACCATATTATGTAGTTACTTGATATCTGGTCATTTAATAATGTTGTGTGTACCTCTTGTTTCCCGTGTTTTTATCTATTTTACGTGTCTCACCGATCACCATTGATTCAACCATAAGTTGTATTTATATTGGTCTCTGATGATTTAGCCATGATGTATGTTTCATTAATCTCTGAATAATTAACCATGTTATGTGTTTAATTATTCTATAATGTTTTAGTTATGCTATATCTCTAAATAATCTCTAAAGGATCAACCATGTTATCTCTGTAATTATTCTATGATGATTTAGCCATGCTATATGTTTCATTACTCCTTAAAAGTCAAAAAAAGAGTTCTTGAATGTTACATAGAACCAGTTTTAACATACGGCAGAGAATCATGGACAATTAGTAATCAGGGAAAACATTTATAGAAGACTTGGAGATGTATTCTTATAGAAGAATGCTGATAATTAATTGGACAGCCAAAAAGAGCTTTCAGGGCGATTTAATGAAAGCTGAGTAGTAAAGACAACTTACCACAAACATCAGAAAGAGGCAGTCATGGTTTGTTTTTGTTTTTTGGCCTTATTATGAGAAGACAAAAACTAGACCATGTTGTGACAAACGGAAAGATTTGCGAAAAGAGAGATAGAGGAAGATAGCGTGAGAAGATTCTTGACAGTCTTGTGTCATGGAGCGAAAGGGAGTCAACACACGAACTGATCCATGACGTCGAAGATCATAATATGTGGACTGGTATGATCGCCAACGCCAGCCGGCCAGGCATGGATGATGAACATCTAAAGAATTAACCATGTTATGCGTTTAATTATTGTATGATGATTTAGCCATGTTATATGTTTCATTAATCACTGAAAAATTAACCACGTTATGTGTTTAATTATCGGCTCCGAGACGAAGAGTTAACGGAATCGTTAAATTCGTAATCTCGCATACCAGCGTTCGAAACACAGCTGTGGGCGATTTGGCAGCAGACCGCCGTGTGTTTTTTTTAAACGAAATAGTACAGGTGCTGGTCGTTCAGAAAGCAATGGCAAACTACTGAACGTAAACTATCCAAGAGATCACAACAGCAAAAATTATTGGTGTTGACTGCGAGGTCCTGTAAATGATATGCAAGTAAGTTCTAACTGGTATGTGTTTAATTATTCTATGATGATTTAGCCATGCTATATGTTTCATTAATCTGTGAAGAATTATCCATGTCATTTGTTTCCTCTCTATTCTTCTCTTATGGTCATTTATTTAATCTCTTTATTCTTCTATTATGGTAAATTATTCCCTCTTTATTCTTATCTTGTGGTCATTTATCAATTCTTTATTTTTCTCTTATGGTCATTTACTTATATTTTTTTTAAATTCTTTTGTATGGTCCTTTATTTACTTCTTTATTCTTCTCTTATGTTCCTTTATGAATCTCTATATTGTTCTCTTATGGTCATTTATTTCCGCTTTATTCTTATCTTTTTTTATGTTGCGTATCTCTTACAGGACGTTGCAGTCAACACCAGAATTTTCAGCTGCTGTTGACGTACTAGGCAAGATTAAGCTCAGTAGTTTGCCATTGCTTTCTGAGCGACCGGCTCACATACCCCGGTAAGTTACCAGAGCAGCGCGAACCGCTGCCGATTCTCGCGCAGCTGCGTTACTCACTAGAATATACTAGAATACGGCTTATGGTCATTTATTTATCTTTTTATGCTTCCCTTACGGTCGCGTAATTATCTCTTTATGCTTCTCTTATTATCATTATTTCCTCTTTATTCTTCTCTTATAATCATTTATTTCCTATTTATTATTCTCTTATGGTCATTTATGTCCTCTTTATTCTTCTCTTATGGTAATTTAATTCTTATGTTTCTCTTATGTTTCTTTATCTCTGTATACTTCTCTTATGATCCTGTATGTACCTCTTTATTCTTCTCTTATGGACATTTATTTATCTCTTTATTCTTCTCTAGTGGTTTTTTATTTATCTCTTTGATCTTCTCTAGTGGTAATTTATTTATTTCTTTATCTTCTCTTACAGAACCATCTCCACATATTGTAGTCTACGCTGTTAACAACGTTTCCAAGCGTATTTTATATTCAGCTCAATGCGAAACAATCAATGCTCTGAAACGTATCAGGCAAGACACGGAGGTCCTATCTGACATACAGCAGGGAACGGGTTAATTTGCGAGACTCTGAGAACCCATACAGATCGCCAAAATCGAATAATGAATTAACAAGGAAGCATTGGCTGTCTTGAATTATACTGGATTGAAAAATCCACTTCCACATCTTACATGGCCACTCTAAGAATCTGCTGTCTCGTGTTGCAATAAATTGAAAAATCCACTTCCACATCTTACGTGGCCACACTTCGGTAACATGGGACAATTAGCCACTTCTTTCTTCTAGTTCTTCGTGAAGGAAAGGCCCTTAAATGTATCTTGATAAGCCTTCCTATTACATGTTGCATATCCTTTACTGGACGTCGTGGTCAACCCCAACAATTTTTGGTTGTTAGTGATTGTTTGACAGGGGGAAAGCAGAGTCCATGGGAATCTCGATACATGAAGCCAATACATGGGCACTCTCGCGCTGTTTATACTTCACCTCGACACCGCAAGGAACATGATGAGATCATATGAGATGATGTGATTGGTTGGCTAGTTTAATTTCAGTAGTTTGCTTTTGCTTTCTGAACCACCGACACTCATACCTTTGTATGGAAACCAACGCAAGGCGGTCTGCTTCCAAATTTCCAGCAGCCGTTTTTCGAACGTAGTATGCGCGATTACGAATTGTACCCGTAACCCTGTCGATGTACTTCCCATGTGAAGCTGTGGTAGTGCGTGGCTAGCACGCTTGCCTACCTACTTGGTGGTCTTGTGTTTGAACCGCCATCGAAGTGGCTTTTGTCTATAGATCTGGGTTGGCAGGCCATCTCAGTCTAAAATACGTACCATTGAATGGCGTAGGAAGTTAAAAGGGCCGGGGATATTGACCACGTTATCAATTGATTACTGACTGGTCTATAAAAGAAGAGACTAGCACCATATACCCTCTACCTTACACTGGGTGTGAGGGGGTCCTTTACTGTTTGACTTTACCTCTCATGTTACTCATCTCTCTCTCTCTCTCTCTCTCTCTCTCTGTCTCTCTCTCTCTCTCTCTCTCTCTCTCTCTCTCTCTCTCTCTCTGTGTAAGTGTTATGTGTGAACTGGTTTTCTTTGTTTATTATGCATCTTTAGTGTTATCACACTGAGCCAATACCAGTTCCCAAGAGTTTATTATTTATCTTCAGTCTTATCAACTGAGTGATAAAAACTCCGCTGCGGAGCAAACGCGGCAGGTGGCTTCTGGTCGTCAGAAAAGTACCCCCTTCCCAAAGTGTTTCGGACCATTATGCTCTTAATACTCTCTAGTGTGGTCTCGTCCGGGTCATGACTCCGGGCGTCTTTCCCCTGCCTTGGAGACGTTGGGTCAAATTCGTTGTCCCTATTGTGCTTTTCCCTTCGCTGTTACCAATACCAATCACCAAGAATTTATTATTTATCTTTAGTCTTATCAACTGATCCAATACCACTATCCAAGAGTTTAATATTTATCTTCAGTCTTATCAACTAAGCCAATACCAGTTCCCAAGAGTTTATTATTTATCTTCAGTCTTATCAACTGAGCCAATACCAATCTCCAAGAGTTTATTATTTATCTTTAGTTTTATCATACTGAGCCAATACCAATCCCAAAGAGTTCATTTTTATTATTTATTGTTAATATTACCATACTGAGCCACTTCCTACCCTCAACAGTTTATTTTTGTATCTTTAGTCTTATCAGACTGAGCCAGCGCAAATCCCCAAGAGTTTATTATTTATTGTTAACCATACGATAGTGAGTCAATACCAGTTGCCAAGAGTTTATTGTGTCTCAGTAGTTTTATCATCTTTGAGCCAACACCACTCCCTAAGAGTGTATTATTTATCTTTAGTATTATACTGAGCCAACACTAAATCCCAAGAGTCGTGAGTTACAAGCGACTCTCCCATGAGTTCAGTGATAATTAGGTCTAAAAGTTCTTCGAGGCTCGGTTGTGTCGTGGCCTCGTATCTCTGGGATCTACCTAGTCTAACAGAATAGCTATCAGACTATGTTCTCGGAAATAAGGAGAGCGGTATTAATAAAAAGGCGCTGAAAAGTCGACAGGGTCGAATTCATTACATCGGGTTTTACCCCATATGGCTCAGTCTCTTTCCGCAGCGCGGAAAGCGTTGCACAAAGCAAGCACGAACTCCGTAGCTCCAGGGACGACCCTCAGAAGTCTCCGACAAAATGCACTCGTGAACAGAAGGACGCGGACCGGAATCGAACACATAACTTTCGGAGCCCGAGGCAGACGACTTGACCACTTCACCACGGAGACTCCGATACCAATCTCCGGTGACGGTTATGACGTTGGCCACATCAGATATTGTGGTTCCGATGGGTCAAAGAAATATGGCTATAGGTCCATGGCTTCAATGTGTGAAAACCCACCCACAAATGAATAGTTATGGCGTGAGGGATTCTTGTATACACAGGTTTTAATCCTCGCCGTTGCTACGGAGTTCGTGCACAGTGGTGAGATTCGCCATGTCTGATCTATGGGACGAAATCGGAACACTAATGGACGTTTTCGTATTCAGTAATGTGCGCCAAAAACCAAAACGACCGTTATTTGGGTCATGAGTGGCCGTCACATACATCGTTCAAAATAAGTGCATATCTGTACTTTTTAAAAAGTAGGTGTATGTTAATTAAATGTTCGGGCTTTAGTCAAGAATGTTAATGAACAGAAAAGCTAAAAATTATAATCCGGAGAAAAAAAAAATTAAGCAAACAATTGAGTGAAAGTTACGACCGCAAATACTGGTCTCCAAACCTTAAGGAGTTAAAGGTATGACATTAATTAAGACATAAATTGTGAACAAACTCGACGGTAGATCAACAAGAGATAGGCAGTGATACAGTCATGACTCTAAATAAATCTCTAAATTAATCTAAATTCTAAATAAATCCTTACTAAAATGCAAACTCGAAGGAAAGCCACCAAAAGGTAGGCAATGAGACAATCTTGACACTAATTGAACATTCACAAGAAGTAAAGTCGAATGAAAACTAGAGACAATGTGAGAGCACTCTACACAAGAAAAGAGTAGAGGAAACTAGAAAACATATTGCACATAATTGTATAAATATTCCACGTCCCATGCAGGACGTTGCGATCAAGCCCAAGATGATTTTCTAGGCAAGTTTATATTTAGTAGTCTGCCATTGCCGGCTTCGTGGCTTAGAGGTTATGACTTTTTTCCGTAATCTCGTATACTCTCGTCGGTGACGTGATGACGGTGAGAATCAGCAGTGGTTCGAATCGCATCGGTAACTTACGGGGTATGTGAACCGGCCGCTCAGAAAGCAATGGCAAACTACTGAGCGTAATCTTGCCAAGAAATCAACATACAGCTGAAATATGCTGGTGTTGACAGCGATGTCCTGTAAAGGATATGAAAAAAAAAAGTCTGCCATTGATTTGTGGAACCAGCGAAGTTTAACGTTAAAGTCCAACTGGTCGGTCACTGGGTCTCACATATCTAGCCTATTCGCTGCGTGTACATTGTGAATGTCTAAACATAAAACAATCGTGCAAAGCCTCTTTAATACTGGGTAAGCAGATCGAAGGTCCTAGTAGCTTTTCAGAACAAGGGCTAAAAACTTTGAGGACATATGGTATACTATTGAGGGGGGGGGGGGGGGCATGTTAAAAATCCTTTACAGCACTGGATATCGTTAAAATAGTACGGCGGAATAGGTTGCATGCCCTGAAGGTAACTTTCAAAAATAAGGCAACCCACCCACAAGTGAATAGTTATGGCATGAGTGATTCTGGTATACACAAGTCTGAATCCTCGCCTGTGCTACAGAGTTTGTGCACAGTGGTGGGAATCTCCTTGTCTGATCTACGGGGCGAAACTGGAGCACTATGGAGATCTTCGTGAGCTCCAAAAACCAAAACCAGCAGTCTAAAGAATAGAAATTTAACAAAACAAAATAAGGCATTTCGATATAATTATCGCAGAAAAAAAGAAGGTACATGTTGTAACTAAATACAAAGTCACGTATCAGTAATCTGTTGTAGGAATGTGAAGTGTTAGGATTTTCACATTTTGTACGACTGACTGCACGGGAGAATAGTTGTCCTGTCTTTAATTCGCATAGCGAAAGCCGAGAGCCAATATCTAACCCCCGTCCTAGCGATACACTTCTCTGACACCAACGCTCCATTTAAAGTACATCTAGCAAACCAAAACCCACAAACAGTCTACAAAATAGATCATATAAGGAAACAAAACAATGAATCCATTAGAGTTACCGCAGTGGAAAATAAAGTACATTTAGAAAACATATCTTGTGGTAGATTAATCAAATGTACTTTTTACTGCATTATTTACGATTTCATTTTCAGCTCTGCTTGGCAAATCAAATTTTAACAAATCGATCCGCTGTTCTGTTCTGTGGAATAATGCATGCAGCCAGCTAGCCATAACATTATCATTCAATGGTTGGACAAATTGCGACATTTGCAGGATTCCGTCAAGCGAGCTGCCCCGAGAGCCCGCCATTACCCCGTGGGAGAATGGCTGCTGGCGGAGAAGTCAGCCGGAAGAACATGATAACTAGAGGCCTCCAAAGTGAGCGGGTTCATTTGCATCTGCAAATGTCGGATTAATATATGTGTTCTATTGATGTCTGCGAAGACGGTAGCGGGAATTTTTGAGACATTTGAGGGCAAGAAGCGAACACGGGGGCAGCAGACAAGGAAATTGCTAGGTGAATTGATGAATAACAAGTATCAAAAGAGACGTCGTATGTGCATCCACTGAAGCAGCAGATCGCCATTATTTAAATCGTCATTTGTTGAAAGCTGTTCCCAGTGCGGTAAATGTGATTTTAAAGAACAGGGTTGACTGCAAAAACAAATACCATTTCTATAAGAGAAGGGCATCAATATAATCCTATGTGATTTAGAATTAGTGAGCCAACGAAAAGAAGACAGGGAATTTGTAAGCTATACAAGAATATAGTCATAAGGAATTAAATCAACGTTGCAACTAGAGCCTTTGCCAGCACACTAACAGTAAACAGCCACTGATATAACCACATATAACATACACAGAGGTTAGCTGATTGACACGCATAAAGCTATGCAGACCACGCTGGGGTGCAGATCATGTGAGAGCACCAAGGCAACGGTTATATTGATGGGAAATCAATGTGAATGAATGCAGCTGTGGATTCCCTTTGTGACGGCAATTTATTTTTTTTTGGGTGTGCATCCACCTGGGTTTCCGGGACAAACCAGCCTTAAAGAGGTACAAGAAATATATAAAACGCCTAGGTGGCTTTTGTTACACTAACCGCGTCATCCATAGAGTGCATATAGGTCTATGAGAATATGGGACATACAACATGGCGTGAAGAACAGTCTTTTACTTAGTTCTAGTACGTGCGTGATTGTATTTTTGCTTTAAAAATGTACAGCCTACATCATCATCATCATCAAGTGCCCTGCCAGCTGGCGTAGACGTTCGTGACTCTCCACAGATCTCGGATTTTTGGTGTTCTGGATCAACTCTGCTGCTGATATTCCTCCATGCCACCGTCTCAATCCATCCAGCATCATTTCTCTTGGTCTGCCTCTGCCTCTCTTCCCCTCGATCTTTCCAGTTGTCACTGATGTTCTCCAATGCCTCTCTTCTCATCACATGACCGAAGAAAGATGTTTGTCTCTTTCTTATTGTTGTATATAATTTTCTAGTTTCATTAGCCTGTTTCAGGCAGTCGTTGTTAGTTACTCTGGCAGTCCAAGGAATTCGCAACATTCGTCTCAGGAACCACATCTCTGTTGCTTCTAATTTCTTAATTTGTTCATTTATATTCCAAGATTCACTGCCATAAGCAAAACTGGTTCTACATAGCATTTCAGCACTCTATTTCGTACATTCAGTGATAGTGACTTATTGCATAAGACACTCTTCACTTTCTGAAATGCAGCTTTTGCCTGCCCTATTCTGCTCTTAATCTCTGTTGTACATCTTTCATCTGATGTTATAAATGCCCCTAGGTATCTAAAATTATCCACTTGGTTAAGAATGTTTCCTTCTATTTCTATGTCACAGTTTGGTGTCACCATTTTCTTTGATATCACCATTGTTACTGTTTTCTAGATATTCAAGGAGAGCCTTTCCTTGCACTCTCTGTTGCTGCAGTGTCCTACAATTGTATTAGGTCTGTTGATTTATCCGTCACCAATACTGTGTCATCTGCATAGCGTATATTATTTATATTATACCCTCCAACTAGTATTCCTGGCATCTTTTTGAACTCTCTCATTATTATTTCGCTATATAGGGAAAAGAGATCTGGTGACAAGACACTCATCATCTCATCTTATCTCATCATGTTCCTCTTGTACCTTGCGGTGTCGAGGTGAAGTATAAACAGCGGGAGAGTGCCCGCTTATGGGCTTCATATATCGATATTCCCATGGACTCTGCTATTCCCTCCGTCCAACGTTTACGTGGTCGGCCTCTTCCTCTGCTTCCATCTGGTCTGTACATCATTGCTTGTTGTGGTATGCTGTTGACTGGTAACCTACTTGCATGGCCAAACCATTTGACTTGCTGCTTTCTAATATATTCTTGTGCTGCTATAACCCCCACTTTAGTCCTGATTTCTTCATTTCTGATCTTATCTCTTCTTGATACGTTGAGTATTCTTCTCAGGAATTTCATTTCTGTTGTTGTGATTTTTCTTTTCTATTTTTCTGTCATTGTCCAGGTTTGGCATTAGTAGCATAGAGTTCGTAGGAAGATTGTATTGTAAAGTGCTTTCTTGGTAGTTATTGATACATGTTTGTTCCTTATTATTGGTGTCATTTTTCCAAAGAGTTGGTTTGCCTTATTGCATCTATTTTCGATCTCGTCTTCTGATCTGCCATTTGATGATATTATACTTCCTAGGTACTTGAAACTCTTTAATTGTTTCAAGGGATGTTCGTCTAGGTGAATTGTTGTTGTTTTTTCTTTAGTTATAGTCATTACCTCTGTTTTGCGTGTGCTAATTTTCATGTTATGTTCCGTACACATTTCGTTTAGAACAGTGTTTCCCAACCTTTTTTGTACTATGCCCCACTTAAGCCTTTCTAAAATTCTTATGCCCAACCAACAATTCTTCTTCCCAACCAACATATGCATCATATTTCATATTCAAAAATCGAAATGTTCATTAAAGAAACTTGAATTTTTTTATTTAGAAGGGCTCACGGTTCCCAGAGGGTCCAGAGCCCCCCACCCCTCCCTTCCCCCCCCCCCCCCCCCCCCCCCGCCCCCAGGTCCCGCGTCCCTGTGTGTCGGTTGTGTTTTGAGTTTGAGTGAATTTTTTTTTTTTGTTGGTTTGGCTGTTACCCCAGACAAGCTGGTTCCCCCGCCTCCCCCTTTTTTGTGTCGACCCTTAGTCTCACTGTGAGCTATTGCCCACAGTGGTCCACCAGGCCCACATCTAAGGTAAAGATATGTGATCGGTTGTTATTTGATCATCCCGGCCTCGACCAGGCCAGGCGCACTACTGGGGGGGGGGGGGGGCAGCAAATGCACCCGATCCTAGCCAAAGACCGATAGGTTTTAGGAAGACATCACTAGCAAATTATTGAGCAAACACAGTAAGTAAATTTTCAAAACATATAATGGAGAACTGAAATTCAAGTACAAAATAATTTTAATGAAAGATTTTTCTATATTATTTTAATTATTAGTAATTATTTAAATTTAGTGATATCCTTGCGCTTGATGCTTGCTGCAAAGAGATTTTATGTCAGGTTCCAATTTAGTTAACTTCAGTCTCAAGTCTGCCCGTTTTGTTATATCCAGCCGATTTCTTCCATTTTCGAATTGCCCCCCTTAACAATCGAATTGCCCCCCTGTGGGGCGTGGGCCCCACGTTGGGAAACACTGGTTTATACTATTCACGTGGTCTTGTAACTCAGTTTCTGATTTTGCTATTAGTGCTTGGTCGTACGCAAACAGGAGTTCTCTAATAGTTAGATATGCAGATAGTTCTTCTTCTGTGTTCTCGTCATGCGGTATTCTTGCGGTCTCTGTTTGGCTGGTTTCTTTACATATGTTGTCTATATATGTTATGAACAAGAGAGGGGACAGGACACAACCTTGTCGTACTCCAGATCTTATGGTGAAGGGTTTCTGAGTGTCCTCGAGTTGCTCTCACTATGCATTCACTGTTGTTATATCAGCTTCTACATAGGTTTGTTAGATGTGTGCTCACACCATATTGTTTAAGGAGTCCCCACAGCTTGTTTCTGTCTACTCTATCAAATGCCTCTTCTTGGTCGACAAAGGCTAAGTGGAGTGTTTCATTGAATTCGATTGATTTTTCTATAAGTTGTCTAAAGCAAAAATGGCATCTGTGCATCCTTTGTTTTCCCTAAATCCAAGTTGTGTTTCGCTTAGCTGGGGTTCTAGACAAGACACACCCCTGTCATAATCCTAGCTTTATCTGTTCGTAATTATCCTCTTTATTTCCCATTTTAATTGCTGCTACTTGGTTCCAGTAAATATTCTTTATTATTCTTAAATCATTCCCATCAATGTTGATATCTTCCAACATGTTAATCAGTTCATCATGTTTTACTTTATCAAATGGCTCAGTATAATCAATGAAGCATACATATATGTCTCTCTGTTTCTATTAGTATCCGTAATTTATATATTGCATTGTTTGTGCCCTTTCCCTCCACAAATCCATACTATTCTTCACTAATTTCCATTTTTATATTCTTTCTGGTTCTTCTCATTATGATTGTGAGTAGAAGCTTAGTGAAATGGTTTATGAGGTTAATTGTACGAAAATCTTTAAATTCGATTGCTCCTGGTCATTTTGGTGTACAGCCTACGCAGTTCGTAATCCCGCATTCCGCGTTCGAAACACAGCTGCGTGTGATTTGACAGCAGGCCGCCTAGCGCTGGTTTTCATACAATAGTATGAGTGTTGAATGTTCAGAAAGCAATGGCAAATTACTGAATGAAAACTTGCCAAGAAATCACAAACAGTCCAAGAATCCTGGGGTTGATTGCGATGTCATTGTAAGGGATATGCAACTTTAGAGAGCTTTACTACATTATAACATTTCTTATAGATATACCAATGACCGTGGAACCACTAAGGTCATTGATAGCCATCCATCCATCATGTGCCAAGCCGATTAGCTCGGGCGGTCATGTTTTACCATCTCACTCGATCACCAGAGTCGTGGATCAGCTCCGTGTTTATGTCTCGACCATGCCACGTAGCCAAGCCATCCAGGTATTTACTTCTCGGTCTTCCCTTTGGTCTCTTCATTTCAATCTTGCCAGTTGTCACAAAGTTCACTAAGTAATTTCTTATCATAACATGCCCAACAAATTTTGACTGTCTACGTCAAAGGACTCTAATCAGTTTACAATCTTCATTTGTTCTTGAAGGACTTGTTCATTGGTTTTTCTGTCTGTCCATGGTATTCTTTGCATTTTCCTCACAAACCACATTTTCACAGCCATCACATGTTTTTCAGCTTGACTGCTCATCGTCCACACGTCACACCCATACAAAAGCACAGGTTCTTTGTAGCACTTCAACACTCTTTTTCTCGTTTCAATTGGTCAGTATGTTTTAGACTACCTTCGCAATGGCAATTCTTGTTCTAATTTCTTTGATATAACACGAGGGTATAACATGGTTATTGATCAGCATTCAAAGAAGGACAAATGTAGCGGACATGAAGATACAACCCAATCACAACTGGTGAAAGTGCTCTAGCGGAGACGTTGGCGGAACCGTTAGTGGATTGCGCTGATAATGTCATGGAAGCGGTGGGGCTGGGGTACCATAGAAAGACTGTCCACATATTCCTCCGTGCATCAATCAATCAGGTTCCGTCTCCACAATTAAGGTTGACTGAAATGAATCTCCAACAGTATCTGTCTCTCGCCTTGATTGTATATTAAATACAATCATTGTTAATTCAGCGGGGTAGACGACGTTTACCTGCAAAGCGTTGTGGAACGTAATGAGCACAACATGGCACGTAGAGCGCCCTGGTCATCCACTGCACCTGTATTGGTCTCCAGACGTCTTGACTTGTCTTGCCACTGGATTCAGATGGACTCAGGCCATAGAGTGAGGTCGATGAATTGCGCAACTCTTCCTCACTGTAATATAATTCATCGCGCATGTCTTTCTTCATCTAACTTCATATATCACCTTCAAGCCCTGTAGCGATGGGTGAGCGGCGAAGGGGCAGACGTGGAGAAAATGGCAGCCGTAGTCGCAGACCTGCACGCATGCGGCTCAGGCCATATGGTCGTCTTCTATTGACCGAAGCAGCTGTGGGATTCGACAGCCCCCTGAGCAACTGAGCAGCCCTCTCTAGGAAAGCACTGCTAACCTCCATGGGACGAGGAAGGGGCTAGAAAACGTGCCCTAAACATTGTCTGCTCCATCATTACCTAACCAGCTAGTCGTGGTTGGTGAGTACCCTATACTGCGGTCGATATACAAAGTAAAAACAGATAAAGCTAAAGAGCAAACCGTATTCCTTTGACAATAGGTATTTGGAATGTACGCACCCTACTTGATAGAGACTGCGCATCGGGCCAGAGATACGAACAGCACTGACTGGGAGAAAGCTGGACAGGTACAGCATCGACATTGCAGCCTTGAGCGAGAAGAAGGCCAAATCTGTGAAGTAGGTGCCGGCTACACATTCTTCTGGAGTAGAAGGAAAAGCGAGGAAAGTCGCCAATCCGGTGTGGGATTTGCCTTTAAGTGGTGGCCGGACAAGCGATTCCCATGGTTTTGGTGGAACCTGTGAAAGTCTCGGTCGTGTGTACGACTCAACCCCGACGGACAAGAACGCGGTGGTGGAGATACAAGCAATGCTGACGAAAGGCCTGGGTATCATCGACACAACCAGGCTGACACAGTATCTGTCTCTCACCTTGATTGTATATTAAATAAAATCATTGTTTATTCAACGGGAAAGACGGCGTTTAAAAGATCTGACACGAGACGTTGTAAAGTACGTGGTCTTGATTGGCAAACTAGCAGAATTTCAGAAGGCTATAAATGACAGGCTTATGACCATTAAGGATGAAAGGCTGATGAAAGGAAAGAGCATGCAACCATCGTGAGTGTCTACGTACCAACCATGACCAACGAAGATGGCATCAAAAACAAGTTCTATGAGGACCTGCACAACGTATTAACATGTGTTCCCAAAGGAGACAAACTTATACCCCTTGGGGACTTCAATGCCGCAGTAGGCAAGGACATCGCCTCTTTGAGTGGCATCATTGGAAAGTACGGAGTCGGAAATTGTAACAGCAATGGACTCCTCCTACTTCAGACCTGTTCCGAACACGATCTCCAGATCATCAACACAATATTGCATCTTCCCACGAAAAATAGTAAATTGTGGATGCACCCTCGCTCGTTGTCTATGTCATAGTCGGGAGGGGTGACAAACAAGACGTTCGGGTGACAAAATCCATGTGCGGTGCCGCATGTTAGACAGACCATCGTCTCATTATCTCGAAAATAAACATACACATCAAACCACCACGGCGTCCTCAAGGGGTAAAAATGAAAAACAATATGAAAAAAAAAATAAATAAATAAATGTCACCCGCCTAAACAGCAAAAAAAAATGCAACTTTCGTTTGAAAACATGCTGGAAGACCGCCCCAAGCCCAAAGCTGCAGCTAAACAGGATGCGGAAACATAGTGGAGAGCTATAAGAGGACATAATTTACAACACTGCTATGGAAATCCTGGGTCCAGCGCCCCCCCCCCCCCCCCCCCAACCCGACCCCTCCGAAAGCATAAAGACTGGTTGATGAAAATTCCGAAGACATCACCCAATTGCTGGCCGAGAAACATCTTCTCCTCAAGGCCATTTGAATGACCCGAAGTCAACATTAAAAAAAAATATGCCTTCAATAACATTCGTAGAGTAGTGCAGCAGACACTTCGGCACATGCGGGATTCCTGGCTGAGCAACACAGCTGATGAAATTCAAGGCTTTGCTGACAGACATGATATGGAAAATGTCTACGACTCACTGAAAGCGGTCTATGATCCTACATCACCAGGCATAGTTCCCCTCCTCAGTGCAGATGGGGGAACATTGGTCACCGATAAGAAAGAAATCCTTCAACGCTGGGCAGAGCATTTCAGCAACATCTTAAATGCAACTTCCTTCTTCGATGATGAAACCATCAACTGCCTTCCTTAAGTTCCCACTAATTATACACTTGATGACCTGCCAACCATAGTGGAAGTAAATAAAGCCATCCAGCAACTTTCCAGCGGTAAGGCGCCTGGTCCTGACTCCATCCCAGCAGAGATTTATAAGGCAGGTGGGCCTGTCCTAACAGAGCAGCTTCACCAAGTCTTTACAAACATATGGGTGAACGAGACCATGCCACAAGATTTCAAGGAAGCGTCAATAGTCCACCTTTACAAAGTAAAGGAAACCTCCAATCCTGTGACAACCCTCGAGGCATATCCTTGCTTTCAATTGCAGGGAAGATACTCGCCAGAATTCTTCTCAATCGCCTCACGGCCCAGCTCGATCATGGTCTTCTTCCTGAGAGTCAATGTGGCTTCAGAAAAGAACGAGGAACTGTTGACATGATTTTCGCTGCAAAGCAGCTGCAAGAGAAATGTCAGGAACAGAACTCCGAAATGTTCTCCACTTTGATTGACCTTGCCAAGTCAGCAGAGAAGGACTGTGGAAGATTATGGCGAAATATGGCTGTCCACGAAAGTTTGTCCAAATGTTGCGGCTATTTCATGATGGTATGCATGAAAGAGTACAGGAAAATGGTGAACTGTCTGAGACCTTTCCTGTCACCAATGGAGTGAAGGAAGGATATGTCATATTTTAAGCTATGCTGACGAATGCCTTCGAGAACAATGACATTGGAATAGACATCAACTACCGCATGGATGGAAAGTTTTTCAATCTCGGAAGGCTGAAAGCTAAAACCAAAACTAACAGTGACACCGTCAGAGCGCTGCTGTGTGCTGATGATTGCGCTCTATATGCCAACTCAGAGGCAGACATGCAACACAATGTTTCAGCTTTCTCATGTGCCTGTGCCAAGTTTGGGCTCAATATCAACTTGGAGAAGACTGTAGTTATGTACCAGCCAGCTCCAGGGAATAATAACATCGTGCTCAATATCAAGGTGAATGGTCATGGACTAAGTGTTATGGACAAATTCACCTATCTTGGCAGAACTGTGTCACAATCTGCCACAATTGATGACGAAATGAATGCAAGAATCTCCAAGGCCAGCGCGGCCTTTGGCAGACCGTACAAGAGCGTTAGTTAGTTAGTTAGTCAGTCGAGGTTCCAACTTCACGGCAACGGGTCGTCCCCATTATGCTCCATTCCTGTGCCAGTGAATATCACACAAATGCTACCCACATTATCAAAGAACATTTCGAGCTAACATAGGCCTTATCAGCCGTCTTAGAACTCACGGTTCCATACTTTCAACCCCATTGGATGAAATGAATCGTCATCATCATTCTTGATGGACACATAACAACACATTAAATAAGAATGCTGTTCATCCATATCATGATGTTATCTTCCCACTTGTATCGTTGACTATCTCTTGCTTGCTTGCCTTCAACCTTGAGCGCAAGTATGGTTTTTATTAGGTGGTATGTCTTTTAACTCGACCTAGTTATTTCACTTTCATCTTTTTCATTTCTTTCACTAGCTCTCTTTTCACACCCAGTTTTTTTTTCGAAAATCTCTCTATTTGATGGATTTTGTTTCCATTAAATAAAAACATCTCCAGGGCATCTATTGGACTTTCCAATTGCTTGTTCATTGTCCAAGCTTCCTTGTATGCAAGCCA
>JACEFZ010028403.1:115000-250000 GCA_014155875.1 Cepaea nemoralis | reverse complement strand
CGTCTTCTACTGGCCGGAGCAGCAGTGGGATTCGGCAGCCCCCTGAGCGACTGAGCAGCCCTCTATAGGAACACACTGCTCACCTCCATAGCATGAGGAAGGGGCTAGAAAAGGTGCCTTAAACATTGTCTGCTTCATCACTACTTAACCAGCTAGCCGCGGTTGGTGGGTACCCTAACTGCGGTCGACATACAAACAAAGATAAAACAAGCAAAGCTAAAAGAGTAAACCATATTCCCTTAACAATTGGAACTTGGAATGTACGCACCCTACTTGACAGAGACGGCGCTTCTGGTCCAGAGAGACGAACAGCACTGATTGGAAGAGAGCTGGGCAGGTACAACATCGACATTGCAACCTTGAGCGAGACACGACTTGCAGAAGAAGGCCAAATCTGTGAAATAGGTGCCGGCTACACATTTTTCTGGAGTGGAAGGGAAAGCGAGGAAAGACGCCAATCCGGTGTGGGATTTGCCATTAAGTGGGCCCTGGTCAGCAAATTAGCTGTATTTCCAAAGGCTATAAGCGACAGGCTGATGACCATTAAGCTGCCCCTGCTAAATGGAAGGAAGCATGCAACCATCGTGAGTGTCTAGGCACCAACTATGACCAACGAAGATGATGTCAAGAACAAGTTCTATGAAGACCTGAACAACAAAAGAGACAAACTTATACTCCTTGGGGATTTCAATGCCAGAGTAGGCACGGACACCACCTCTTGGAGTGGCATTATTGGAAAGCATGGAGTCGGAAATTGTAACAGCAATGGACTCCTCCTCCTTCAGACATGTGCCAAACATGATCTCCTGATTACGAACACATTTTCCCGTCTCCCCATGAGAAATAGGACATCGTGGATGCACCCTCGCTCGAAACACTGGCACCTCATTGACTATGTCATCGTCAGGAGGAGTGACAGACAAGACGTTCGAGTGACAAAATCCATGTGTGGTGCCGAATGTTGGACAGACCATCGTCTCATTGTCTCAAAAATAAACATTCACATCAGGCCACCACTGCGTCCTCAAGGGCTGAAAATGCAAAAAAGCTAAATGTCACCCGCCTAAACAGCAGGAAAATGCAGCAGTCGTTTGAAAATATGCTGGAAGACCGCTTCAAGCCCAATGCTGCAGCTAAATAGGATACAGAAACAGAATGGAGAGCCCTAAAGGACATAATTTATAACACTGCCATGGAAATCCTGGGTCCAGCCCCCCGAAAGCATAAAGACTGGTTTGATGAAAATTCCGAAGACATCAACCAATTGCTGGCCGAGAAACATCTTCTCCTCAAGGCACATTTGAATGACCCGAAGTCAACATAAAAAAAGATGCCTACAAGAACATTCAGAGAGTAGTGCAGCAGAAACTTCGGCACATGCGGAACTCCTGGCTGAGCAGCAAAGTTAATGAAATTCAGGGCTTTGCTGACAGACATGATATGAAAAACTTCTATGACTCACTGAAAGCGGTCTATGGTCCTACATCACCAGGCATAGTTCCCCTCCTCAGTGCAGATGGGAGAGCATTGGTCACCGATAAGAAAGAAATCCTTCAACGCTGGGCAGAGCATTTCAGCAACATCCTAAATGCAACTTCCTTCTTCGATGATGAAACCATCAACTGCCTTCCTCAAGTGCCCACCAATGAGAGACACTTAATGACCTGCCAACCATAGTGGAAGTAAACAAAGCCATCCAGCAACTGTCCAGCGGCAAGGCACCTGGTATATAAGGCAGGTGGGCCGGTCCTAACAGAGCAGCTTCACCAACATATGGGTGAACGAGACCATGTCACAAGATTTCAAGGACGCGTCAATAGTCCACCTTTACAAACGTAAAGGAAACCGCCAATCCTGTGACAACCACCGAGGCATCTCCTTGCTTTCAATTGCAGGGAAGATACTCGCCAGAATTCTTCTCAATCGCCTCACGGCCCATCTCGATCAAGGTCTTCTTCCTGAGAGTCAATGTGGCTTCAGAAAAGAACGTGGAACTGTTGACATGATTTTCTCTGCAAGGCAGCTGCAAGAGAAATGTCAGGAACAGAACTGCGAAATGTTCTCCACTTTCATCGACGTTACCAAGGCGTTTGATAAGTCAGCAGAGAAGGACTGTGGAAGATCATGGCAAAATATGGCTGTCCACGAAAGTTTGTCCAAATAGTGCGGCTATTTCATGACGGCATGCAGGCAAGAGTACAGGAAAATTGTGAACTGTCTGAGCTCTTTCCTGTCACCAATGGAGGGAAACAAGGATGTGTCCTGGCACCAACACTGTTCAGCCTCATGTTTTCAGCCAGAACTGGAATAAGCCTGCAAACAAAGCTAAAAGTCTACAAAGCAGTTGTATTATCCACACTGCTATATGCTTGTGAAACCTGGACTGTTTATCAGCGACACGCTAGGAAATTAAACCACTTCCACACAGTCTGCCTAAGGAAGCTACTGAAGATTAAATGGCAAGACAAGATTCCAGACACTGAAGTCCTAGAAAGAGCGTCCATGCCAAGTATCCACACTCTACTGAGAAGAATCAGATTCGCTGGGCTGGTCACTTGACTCGCATGCCAGATCACAGGTTCCCTAAACGAATTTTTTACAGCGAACTGTGTTGTGTTAAACGCTCCCAAGGTGGCCAGAGGAAACACTTTAAAGACACTCTGAAAATCTCAATGAATGCTTTTGGAATTCATCATGACACATGGGAGGCTGCAGCCAGAGACCGAAATTCGTGGCGTGCATCATTACGCAAGGGTGCAGTCATATGTGAGGCAACCAGGACTGCAAGAGCTGTGAAGAAAAGGCAGGACAGAAAAACCACTGCAGGAAATCCTCCTCCAGAAACGTCAAGCATTCTTTGCCCACATTGTCAAAGAACATTTCGAGCCAAAATAGGCCTTATTAGCCATCTTAGAACTCACGGCTCCATACCTTAAACCCCACTGGATGAAATGAATGGTCATCATCATTCTTGATGGACAAACGACAACAACAACAACAATGTGTGTGTATACGTGCGTGCGTGCGTGCGTGTATGCGTGCGGGCGTGCGTGTGTGTGTGTGTGTTCCCAGTCGTAGAGCTTCTCAGTCACATTTGGTTTCTGACTCAACTTATTATTGCCTAGAGAATGGCAAACAATGAATACATCAAGGGGTTGACTATAAAGGACATCCAACTAACTTTCAAATCGACATTTCTCAAGAGCGTCAACAGTTGGAATACTCACGGCGGACAAGACAGACATTATGAAGACCATTACTGAACAACTGTTAGAAGAAGATACAAGAACAGATGAAACAGCATGTTTGAGGTTGCTTGTAAGTATGATGTGTCTACAAGTGTGACACTAAGAGGATCAGCATCTGGTCTATACGACATGAGCCCAGGGAGACAGAGCATTTACGAGTTTGTCCGGACTGAGATAATGTCGACTCTTAGAAACCAAGCCATCAAGGAAGGGTGTAGAATTGTTATCATCATCACCATGTGCCAAGCCGATAAACGTGGGCGGTCATATTTCGTACTCTTACGCAATCACAAGAGTCGGGGATTAGTTATGTCTTTTTGGGGACATGCCATCCAGGTATTTAGTTCTCTGCCTTCCCCGTGTTCTTTCCCCCTTAATCTTACCCCTTGTCACTATGTTCTCCAATTTATTTCGACTCATAAAGTGTCCAAAACGTTGTGACTGTCTACGTCTAATTTCTCTAATTAGTTTACAAGTTTCCTTTAGTTATTATAGTACTTGGTCATTTTCTGTCTGTCCGTGGTATTCTTTGCATTTTCCTCAGAAAAAACATTTCCACAGTCATTAGGTGGTTTTCATCTTGTCTGCTCACTGTCCACCCTTCACATCCATACACAAGTACAGGTTCTATGTAGCACTTCAACACTCCTTTTCTCGTTTCAATTGATATCTTTTTACTGGTCAGTATGTTTTTCATCTTGCCAAAGGCTACCTCTGCCATGGCGATTCTTGTTATCTCGTAGCTAGTTATTGCGTAGGGCTGGGCATACATTTTTGCAGTAGCAATCTATCTCTCAGCAAAGCAGAGATAACGGGCTGCAGTGCTGACAAAACCTAGAGCACATGCAATATATCCAGTGCTAATTCTTTTACTGGGCGAATACTGTGAGGCATTATCGCATGAATCCAACTCCACTTTCCCGATTGACTAAGTCAATGATTAATGATGATTAAAACATTGCTGAGCCAACATTGTGGGACAGTATAAATGCATTATCTAGTGTATTCAGACACTACCAGGGTGAACCTGCACTCAGTCACCAGTAGTGCAGAACTGGGAGTATTGGCCTCGACCGGAACGGTTCTTGTGATCCTTCATCCTTGTTAACGGGCATTGTACTAAAGGATTTTCTTTGAAGAAAAAAAGGCACATATAATAACTGGTTAATTCACCTCTTTATGTTATGAACTACTAAGTGTAAAGGTCTCACACTTCTTAATCATACGACAGTACCTGCCATGAGATAACCTTTTCTAATTGAAGCTTTAGACAGTCATTTGCAGAACGTTGCTCTTTTAAAGTCACTATAGCCAGTCTTATTCTTACTTTATGTAAGCAGTTCTAATTGTTCTTTACTATAAAGAGACCATACTCAAAGATGTGGGGTTACAAGTTCTTCATTGTTGAGTGTAAACTGGAGCTGACATGTAGCTTTCGGGGAAATTATCTTTTGTTGTTTTTAATTAAAATTAAGTGTTTACAGAGTTTTAATCTTCACTGTGAATTTCAACTGACAGCATGAATAGCCTTAATCTATTGTTGCTGTTAAGACGAGCAGTATAGTATCTGAATACATTAGTTCTGTGATCTGATTTAAACCAATTATGAATACATGTACATTTCTCATTACAGTTTCTACATAAATGTTGTACACATATTAAGAAAAAATGTGAGCATTGTTTTACTCCATTTTGTACAAACATCATTCTTCTTTTACATCAGTCCCATCTATTCATCTTTTGACCATAATTCAAGAAATCTATAAACGACATCCATCTCTCCTACAAGCAAAGTCGGGTACCTGCTCTAACAGCCTGTGGGACGAAGCCAGTAATACTAGCATTGGTTATAGATCTCTCCAGGAAGTTAGCTAAATTGAGTGCATGATACCAATCAACATATGGGTAGCTACGTGTATTGGTAGGTTGCTTACGGGATAAACAGCAGCTAGATGTTTAGAGCGCAGTAAAAGAACAATACAGTAAATGATGACTACTAAATTAGCAAATCGTTCATATAATAGGGAGAATTATTATGAATATTTAAGATCATTTATGTTGTAATAAATGCAAAAGTTGAGTAGTGAGGAAGTATGTTTTATTTTTTCATAAACTATTTACAGGACATCGCTGTCAACATCAGCATTCTACTGCTGTTGTTGATGTCTTGGCGAGTTCACGTTCAGTAGTTTGCCGTTGCTTTCTGAACGACCGGCTCCGCTGATAACAACACGTTAAAACCCAGCGTGACACGGTCTGCTGCCAAATCAGTCGCAGCTGTGTTTCGAACGCAGGTAAGCAGGTTCGCGAATCGCGTCCGCAAGTCCTTAGCCACGGAGACCGGCGAGGAAGTATTTACCATAGTTAATATCCGACCAACGAACATAAAGTCAAGCCAAATATGTTTTTGATACATCATTCACGTAGGCTGACAACGTGTTCATCATTACATCCATCCATCATGTGCCATGCCGGTAAGCGTGGGCGGTCATGTTTTGCCATCTCACTCGATCACCAGAGTCGTGGATCTGCTCTGTGTTTCTGTCTCGACCATGCCACGAGGCCAAGCCATCCAGGTATTTGCTTCTAGGTCTTCCTCTTGGTCTGTTCCCTTCGATCTTACCAGTTGTCACCAAGTTCTCCAGATCATTTCTTCTCATAACATGCCCACAAAATGGTGACTATCTACGTCTAATGTCTCTGATCAGTTTACGATCTTCATTTGTTTCTTGAAGGACTTGTTCATTGGTCTTTCTGGCTGTCCATGATATTCTTTGCATTTTCCTCAGAAACCACATTTCTACAGCCATCAGATGTTCTTCAGCTTGACTGCTCATTGTCCAAGCTTCACATCCATATAAAAGTTCTGGTCTTCGCTGTGAGTTTCAACTGGCAGCATGAATAGTCTTAATCTATTGTTGCTGTTAAGACGAGCAGTATATTATCTGAATACATTAGTTCTGTGATCGGATTTACACCAATTATGAATACATGTACATTTCTCATTACAGTTTCTACATAAACGTATTTATTACACCATTCACGTAGGCTGACAATGTGTTAATCATTCACAGCGTGTTTATTACATCATTCACGTAGGCTACTAACGTGTTCATCATTCAGTGGATGTTTATTACACCATTAACGTAGGCTGACAACCGTTTACCCATATCATTGTTTTTAATACAACATTCACGTAACTGACAACGCGTTTATCCATCATGTTGTTACTATGCGGCACTCACGTAGGCTGAAAACGCGTTCACCTTTAATAACATTATTTTCACATTCAAGTATGCCGACAAGCCTTCAACCTTAAACTTAGTTGCTGTCCTCAAAATGAACACAAAACCCCACCTCTCTACGTGCGGCTCTTAGACAACTCACTGACAATCACATGACCCAGCTCCTTAGTACTCTGTACCTTTAGAGACAGTTTCACACTGTCATTCCCTTGTCGTCGAAAGCCACTTCATCATGCTCTTAGATTGGCCCAGGCAATGGTTTCTTAATCTCTCTGACGGCATCCAAGTGGGTCAGCACTGAAGATTTTACCATTAACATGATTATATAATCAGCGAGAAGTTTTTGTTGAAATTCTGAATAGCCATACTTATTTTTTCTTAGTACCTAATGCATTCTCCGGCATTCTTTCCCCTTCTCTTTGTGAACGTCAACCAGTGTAATAATACTTATTTATTCATTAACTACAACCAATTTTATTGCAATTCTGTATACAAATTGTTTGAGTCAAATTTCATTTCGTTGCTGAGCACCTAGTAACCTAATTGTGATCTTAAAATAGACAAGAACAAACCAACAGTAATCATGCCAAGCTGACAGAATGAATGAAGCTATGAGTTGAAATGTCCCTGCAATATTAGCGGACACTATTTGGAGTGCGGCTGGCGATCGATCAAAATGAGAACGCATGTGAATGGGACCTTATCACACTTGACAAGTTCCATAACTCAGTCGCGAAACGGGGGCCAGAGAAAAGAGGCAGTTAAAAGACATCTCAATAACCCCCCATAGACAATGACATTGGTTTCCTCACACAGCAAAGAGGCAGTGGTAATCCTGTGTTGTTTTATCCCGCTAATGATAGAACGTGGTGCTAATGACATATTATAATCATTTTTGAGATTTAAATTGAGTACAGTAATTTTAGTTCAGAATATGTCCATAGGTAGACACATTTTATAAATATGATTGATGTGACCACATAACTTAACACATAACTGCCCACGTCACTGAACACATCACTGACCACATCGCTGATCACATCACTGAACGTGTCACTGACCACATCACTGACCACATAACTGCCCACATCACTGAACACATCACTGACCACATAACTGCCCACATCACTGAACACATCACTGACCACATCACTGACCACATCACTGACCTAGCGCCGATTGGCTTAGGACCATATGGACAATGTGTCTTGAGGCGTGTACAATTGTCCTTTACCTACCTACCTACCTGCCTGCCTGCCTTCCTGTCTGCCTTCCACTTCTCTCCATATCGATAGACATAAGTAACCAAACAACTGCCTACCTACCTACCTACCTACCTACCTACCAACCTACCTAACTCCAATCTTGATATATAAACAGAGCCAGTATACTTGCACAGACAGTGTTTACCCCCAGTACAGATATATGTCACTCATCTCACCGACATACAAGGACTCTAACAACGACGTTTCAAATATAGATAGACTAGCTCACAAATTGAATGTTCGCTGATCTTGTGAAATGTTTGCTCCACAGGTAGGTATGAACTCTTCTGCATACCTCCTGATTATCAAAATATATACGTGATTACCAACTTACCTGTCAAAATACTAATATAAAAGGTAATTTTTACGTGTCAGTGGGCTCATTGGCCACACGATGCTAGACTCATATTTCTAGACCAATCAGCGTTAGATGAGGGATGTGAAAAGCATTCCACCGGTCGCTTTTACATCCCTAGAATTTTATTTGGCACCAATGTTAGGCTGTGTCAACCTGGGAGTATAGATCAATTACAACACATTGAATCTGCACGGATGTGTTTTCATTCCATGACCAAGGGGCGTGGACGGCAGGCGAGTGTCTAGCCATGTTTCTAACGCAGCTCCATTATACCTATATAATTGCCTACCATTTATATAATTATCTGCTTGTTATCTAATTACACACTAACCTACCTGACTACACACCCACACATCTAACTACACACCCACCCATCTAACTATACACGCACACATCTAGCTACACACCCACCCATCTATCTACACACGCTCACATCTAGCTATACACCAGCCTATCTACTACACACACACACACATATGTGCGTGTGTTGTTTGTCCATCAAGAATGATGATGACCATTCATTTCATCCAGTGGGGTTGGCCGTGAGTTCTAAGATGGCTGATAAGGCCTATTTTGGCTCGAAATGTTCTTTGACAATGTGAACAAAGAATGCTTGACGTTTCTGGAGGATGATTTCCTGCAGTGGTTTTTCTGTTCAGTCTTTTCTTTACAGCTCTTGCAGTCCTGGTTGCCTCACAAGTGACTGCACCCTTGCGTAATGATGCACGCCACGAATTTCGGTCTCTGGCTGCAGTCTCCCAGGTGTTATGATGAATTCCAAAAGCATTCAGTGAGATTTTCAGAGTGTCTTTAAAGCGTTTCCTCTGGCCGCCTTGGGAGTGTTTACCACAACGCAACTCGCCGTAAAAAATTCGTTTAGGGAGCCTGTGATCTGGCATGCGAGTTAAGTGACCAGCCCAGCTAATCTTATTCTTCATTAGTAGAGTGTGGATACTGGGCATGGACGCTCTTTCTAGGACTTCAGTGTCTGGGATCTTGTCTTGCCATTTAATCTTCAGTAACTTCCTAAGGCAGACTGTGTGGAAGTGGTATAATTTCCTAGCATGTCGCTGATAAACAGTCCAGGTTTCACAAGCATATAGCAGTGTGGATATTACAACTGCTTTGTAGACTTTCAGCTTTGTTTGCAGGCTTATTCCATTTCTGTCCCATACATTCTTGTAAGTCTGCCAAAGGCCGCGCTGGCCTTGGAGATTCTTGCATTCACTTCATCGTCAATTGTGGCATCTTGTGACACACTGCTGCCAAGATAGGTGAATTTGTCCACAACACTTAGTCTATGACCGTTCACCTTGATATTCGGCACAGTGTGATTATTCCCTGGAGCTGGCTGGTACATAACTACAGTCTTCTCCAAATTGATATTGAGCCCAAAGTTGGCACAGGCATGTGAGAAAGCTGAACCATTATGTTGCATGTCCGCCTCTGAGTTGGCGTATAGAGCGCAATCATCAGCAAACAGGAGCTCTCTGACGGTGCCGCTGTTAATTTTGGTTTTAGCTTTCAGCCTTCTGAGATTGAATAACTTTCCATCCATGCGGTAGTTGATGTCTATTTCAATGTCGTTGTTCTCGAAGGCATTCGTCAACATAGCTGAAAACATGAGACTGAACAGTGTTGGTGCCAGGACACATCCTTGCTTCACTCCATTGGTGACAGGAACGAGCTCAGACAGTTCACCATTTCCTATACTCTTACCTGCATGCCATCATGAAATAGCCTGCACTATTTGGACAAACTTTCGTGGGCAGCCATATTTTTGCCATACACTTCCACAGTCCTTCTCTGTATGACTGTATCAAAAGCCTTGGTAAGGTCAATGAAAGTGGAGAACACACACATCTAACTACACACTCGCCCATCTAAAACACATCTAGGTACACACCCACACATCTAGCTACACACCTACACATCTAACTTTAAACCCTTCTATATAATTACATATCCACCCATCTAAATACACGCCCAAACATGTAACTACACACTCACACATCTAACTACACACCCACACATCTAACTACATACCCACCTATCTATCTACACACCCACACATTGAACTTTACACCCACCCATCTAATTATACACTCACGCATCTAACTATACACCCACTCATCTAACTATATACCCACACATCTAACTACATACCCACCTATCTATTTACACACCCACACATTGAACTTTACACCCACCCATCTAATTATACACTCACGCATCTAACTATACACCCACTCATCTAACTATATACCCACACATCTAACTATACGCCCACCCATCTAATTATACACCCTCCCATCTAACTACACACCCAAACAGCTAACCACACACACACATCTAGCTACACATCCACAAATCTAGCTACACACCCACCCATCTAACTACACATCTAGCTACGCACCCACACATCTAATTATACACCAACACGTCTAACTACACACTCACCCATCTAACTTTTCACCCACCCATCTAACTATACACCCACCTATTTAACTACACTCACCCATATAACTACACCCACTCATGTAACTAAGCATCCACTCATCTAACTACACAACAACCCATCTAACTACACACCCACCCATCTAACTACACACCCACACATCTAACTACACACCTATCCATCTAACTACACACCCACTCATTTAACTACGCACCCACCCATCTAACTACACATCCACCCATCTAACTACACACCTATCCATCTAACTACTCATCCACCATCTATCTACACACCTATCCATCTAACTACACACCCACCAATCTAACTACACATCTATCCATCTAACTACACACCCACCCATCTAACTACACACCTGTCCATCTAATTACACACCCACACATATAACTAGACACACCCATCCATCTAACTACTCGCCCAGCATCTAACTACGCACCCACCCATCTAACTACTCGCCCATCATCTAACTACGCACCCACCCATCTAACTACACACCCACCATCTAACTACACACCCATCCATCTAACTACACGCCCACCATCTAACTACACACCCATCTAACTACTCGCCCAGCATCTAACTACACAACCATCTAACTACACACCCATCCATTTAACTACTCGCCCAGCATCTAACTACACACCCATCTAACTATTCGCCCAGCATCTAACTACACACCCATCTAACTACACGCCCACCATCTAACTACACACCCATCTAACTACACACCTATCCATCTAATTACACACCCACACATATAACTATACACACCCACCCATCTAACTACTCGCCCAGCATCTAACTACGCACCCACCCATCTAACTACTCGCCCACCATCTAACTACGCACCCACCCATCTAACTACACGCCCACCATCTAACTACACACCCATCCATCTGTGACGAAATCAGCCGCTCTCGAGTACGCTGAATTACATCGTTTCATCATTCCCGCGTCGATATCACACTCAGTACGCACATCTTCTTCTTCTTCTTCTTTCGTTCGCCTGAAATATGTTTATAACTGCAATGTTGTCTCTTGTATGAATCTAACAGTCTTTTTTAGTTCATTCAGCGGTCCATAGAGTTTATCTTCCACTGTTGTCTCTCTAGGCCAGAAGGTTCGCCTGGGTATGTTGTAGTTTGGGCAATCCTGGAGTATGTGCTCTGCTGTCTGCGACGCCAAACCACATGTGCACATGGCTGAGTCACCAATCTTGAATTTTGTATACATGTGGTTGCGTAATCTATTGTGTCCTGTTCTGAGGCGCAGAAGAATGACCTGTTCTGGTCTGTCCATAACGTGGTAGTCGTCTTGAGTAAGGTTTGGTGGCCTTCTGATTGATTTGATCATTCTTTTCTTTTGGTGGTATGTAATAGGCACATCAGGTTGTTCTTCTTTTGCTCCTTCCTTAGCCAATCGATCAGCTCTGTCGTTTCCGGGGACTCCACAGTGGGATGGTATCCACTGTATGGTGATCTTACGCTGACTGCTAAGTTCAGAAAGTAGTGTCCTCAGAACTGGCAATTTCCCAGACAGGAGCGCCTCTATTACGGATTTTGCATCTGTCAATATCACCGCAGGTTGTGTACCTGCGTATTGTTATTAAATAATTTTATTTATATATATAATGTACACTCCACCCACTTTGAAAGGGGAATCGCCATTGTGCGTCTCTTTTCTGTGCGGCCTTTCTGGCACTATTACTCACAGTGTGGGATGACGTCTAGAGTGTAATGGTATAATCTATTGGCAGTTGCTAACAAGTCTTCCACAAGTACAGTGGGTCAAAGTATATAACAGTCTTATCCAAGATCTTGATAACCTGTCTTGTTGAAACGATGTACGATGTACCTTGAGAGGGGGAGATAAGCTTATACTATTGTATCATTTTTCATATTCCCATCGGGAAGTAGTGCGTATGAGACTAAATGCGCTATTGTCTCAATTTTGCGTTTCAAGTTCAACTGTCAAGTAGATAGGTTGAGAAATCTCTGGGGACGGTTAATAATTTTAATCTGGTAGTTTTTTTTTAAGTTTCAAAGGTCCTGTCGCCTGTTAGAGATAGTTAATAACAGGGAAACCTTGGAATTGTGTCTCTGCAGGTTATTAGGAATCGTCTGACTCCTTTCTCGGAGAGTTTAGTGAACTTTATCTTTTCATCATCCTGTGACAGGCCGTACTCTATAGTATTCTTTCTAATTACATCCCTTGCATATTTAAGCCGCTACTATTCCTACTGTATAGAAGGGCGGATTGATGGAAAACAATAAAGGAGTATTACACATATGTTAGGTAGGATTCTTTTGAAATGTCATGATTCCTTTTTTTTTTTTTGGAATGTTTCATAGGGAAATCTTTTTCGGGTCATGATGGATATGATTTGTTGTGGCAGATCCTTTGTTGTCTGTTCTCGGAGAGTCGAAGGAGGGAACAGAATGAGGAGAGTGTTGACTGTAGGGATGTAACTAAACGGTGGGACATAGTATGGATTACTCACCGGGTGATTGTGAATTCCACCTCCGGAATGAAAGACAACGCTGATTGATGTTATGGGTTCAGTGTAGATGAGATGAAACATTCGATACTCATACATTTAAGTACCCAATCAACGAAGGTTAATCAAAACGTGTCGAGTGTCCAGAGATAAAATCGTCGTCTGAAACTTGGTCATTATTAGTGAAGGACTGACACTCATTGTCGGGTGGTAACAATTTGCTTGTTGTCCAAGTTGTTTATGACACCCACAATAAACACTCGAATTGCATTGTGAACTCTTCATGATGATTGTCACAATCTACTAACGACCCAAGTACATTTGAAAGATCTTAGCAGGAACTTTTCTCGAAAGACATGAATCACTATACTCATCAAAGTTAAAGGTTCTTTTCTGAATTAAATCGTTTGTTGAACTTTAACCCAGTCTGTAGTTGTTCACAGAATAAGTGAGAAAGTGTCGTGCTATAAATTTGTTTATAGGTCTGGATCTCATCTGTATGTATTTGGTTGTTATAAATATCCTATCTATCACACTCTTTTATTTTCAGTAATTAACACTCCCCTAGGTGAGGTCATTATCTGTTTGTGTATACTGAATGAGTGAAAGATTTGTTAGGAGAATATTATTCAAGATGTCGGGTTGTAATAGAGATCTTAGCTTCTCGGATCCCGTTACAACATCTAACTACACACCCACCCATCTAGCTACATACCCACCCATCTAACTACATACCCATCCATATAACTATATACTAACCCATCTAACTACATACCCATACATCTCACTATACACCAACCCATCTAACTACATACCCATACATCTCACTATACACCAACCCATCTAACTACATACCCATCCATCTAACAATACACGAACCCATCTAACTACATATCCATACATCTCACAATACACCAACCCATCTAACTACATACCCATACATCTCACTATACACCAACCCATCTAACTACATACCCATACATCTCACAATACACCAACCCATCTAACTACATACCCATCTATCTCACTATACACCAACCCATCTAACTACATACCCATACATCTCACAATACACCAACCCATCTAACTACATACCCATACATCTCACTATACACCAACCCATCTAACTACATACCCATACATCTCACTATACACCAACCCATCTAACTACATACCCATACATCTCACTATACACCAACCCATCTAACTACATACCCATACATCTCACTATACACCAACCCATCTAACTACATACCCATACATCTCACTATACACCAACCCATCTAACTACATACCCATACATCTCACTATACACCAAACCCATCTAACTACATACCCATACATCTCACTATACACCAACCCATCTAACTACATACCCATACATCTCACTATACACCAACCCATCTAACTAAATACCCACCCATCTAACTATACACCAACCCATCTAACTACATACCCATACATCTCACTATACACCAACCCATCTAACTAAATACCCATACATCTCACTATACACCAACCCATCTAACTAAATACCCACCCATCTAACTATACACCAACCCATCTAACTACATACCCATACATCTCACTATACACCAACCCATCTAACTAAATACCCATACATCTCACTATACACCAACCCATCTAACTACATACCCATACATCTCACTATACACCAACCCATCTTACTACATACCCATACATATCACTATACACCAACCCATCTAACTACATACCCATACATCTCACTATACACCAACCCATCTAACTATACACCCATCCATCTAACTATACACCCATCCATCTAACTATACACCCATCCATCTAACTATACACCCATCCATCTAACTATACACCCATCCATCTAACTATACACCCATCCATCTAACTATACACCCATCCATCTAACTATACACCCATCCATCTAACTATACACCCATCCATCTAACTATACACCCATCCATCTAACTATACACCCTCCCATCTAACTATACACCCTCCCATCTAACTACACATCTACACAGCTAACCACACACACACACACATCCACAAATTTAGCTACACGCCCAGCCATCTAACTATACACCCACACATCTAGCACACACCCTCCCATCTAACTATACAACCACACATCTAGCTACACACCCTCCCATCTAACTATACACGCACACATCTAGCTACACACCCTCCCATCTAACTATACACACACACATCTTGTTATACACCCACCCATCTAACTATACACGCTCACATCGTGTTATACACACACACATCTAACTATACACACACACATCTTGTTATACACCCACCCATCTAACTATACACGCACACATCTTGTTATACACCCACCCATCTAACTATACACCCTCCCATCTAACTATACACACACACACATCTTGTTATACACCCACCCATCTAACTATACACGCTCACATCGTGTTATACACACACACATCTAACTATACACACACACATCTTGTTATACACCCACCCATCTAACTATACACGCTCACATCGTGTTATACACACACACATCTAACTATACACGCACACATCTTGTTATACACCCACCCATCTAACTATACACGCACACATCTTGTTATACACCCATCCATCTAACTAGACATGTAGCTACACACCCACACATCTAGCTACACACCCACCCATCTAACTATACACCCACACATCTAGCTACACAAGTAAACATCAAACTATAATTCCACCCATCTAACTATACACCCACACATCTAGCTACACAAGTAAACATCAAACTATAATTCCACCCATCTAACTATACACCCACACATCTAGCTACACAAGTAAACATCAAACTATAATTCCACCCATCTAACTATACACCCACACATCTAGCTACACAAGTAAACATCAAACTATAATTCCACCCATCTAACTATACACCCACACATCTAGCTACACAAGTAAACATCAAACTATAATTCCACCCATCTAACTATACACCCACCCATCTAACTACACATCTAGCTACACACCCACACATCTAGCTGCACACCCACACATCTAAATATACACCAACACATCTCACTACACACTCACCAAACTAACTACACACCTATCCATCTAACTACACACCCACACATCTAACTACACACCCACCCATCTAACTACTCATCCACCATCTAACTACGCACCCACCCATCTAACTACTCGCCCACCATCTAACTACGCACCCATTCATCTGTGACGAAATCATCCGCTCTCGGGTACGCTGAAATACACCGTTTCATCATTCCCGCGTCGATATCTCACTCAGTACGCAAATGACATGCGTATTGTTATTAAATAATTATATATATATATACACTCCTCCCACTTTGAAAGGGGAATCGCCATTGTGCGTCTCTTTTCTGTGCGGCCTTTCTGGCACTATTACTCACAGTGTGGGATGACGTCTAGAGTGTAATGGTATAATCTATAGGCAGGTGCTAACAAGTCTTCCACAAGTACAGTGGGTCAAAGTATATAACAGTCTTATCCAAGATCTTGATAACCTGTCTTATTGAAACGATGTACGATGTAGCTTGAGAGGGGGAGATAAGCTTATACTATTGTATCATGTTTCATATTCCCATCGGAAGACTAAATGCGCTATTGCCTCAATTTTGCGTTTCAAGTTCAACTGTCAAGTAGATAGGTTGAGAAATCTCTGGGGACGGTTAATAATTTTAATCTGGTATGGTTTTTTTTAAAGTTTCAAAGGTCCTGTCGCCTGTTAGAGATAGTTAATAACAGGGAAACCTTGGAATTGTGTCTCTGCAGGTTATTAGGAATCGTCTGACTCCTTTCTCGGAGAGTTTAATGAACTTTATCTTTTCATCATCCTGTGACAGGCTGTACTCTATAGTATTCTTTCTAATTATATCTCTTGCATATTTAAGCCGCTACTATTCCTACTGTATAGAAGGGCGGATTGATGGAGAACAATAAAGGAGTATTACAATTATGATGTTAGGTATGATTCTTTTGAAATGTCGTGATTCCTTTTTTGGAATGTTTCAGAGGGAAATCTTTTTCGGGTCATGATGGATATGATTTGTTGTGGCAGATCCTTTGTGGTCTGTTCTCGGAGAGTCGAAGGATGGAACAGAATGAGGAGAGTGCTGACTGTTGGGAGGTAACTAAACGGTAGGACATAGCATGGATTACTCACCGGGTGATTGTTTTGTCTCTTTTTTCAGATTGTGAATTCCATCTCCGGAATAAACGACAAAGCTGATTGATGTTATGGGTTCAGTGTAGATGAGATTAAACATTCGATACTCATACATTTAAGTACCCAATCAACGAAGGTTAATCAAAACGTGTCGAGTGTCCAGAGGTAAAATCGTCGTCTGAAACTTGATCATTATTAGTGAAGGACTGACACTCACTGTCGGGTGGTAACAATTTGCTTGTTTTCCAAGTTGTTTATGACACCCACAATAAACACTCAAATTGCATTGTGAACTCTTCATGATGATTGTCACAATCTACTAACGACCCAAGTACATTTGAACGATCTTAGCAGGACCTTTTCTCGAAAGACATGAATCACTATACTCATCAAAGTTCAAGGTTCTTTTCTGAATTAAATTAAAAACTCCATACCCATTTATCTCACTATACACAATCCCATTAACTACATACCCACCCATCTAACTACATACTCAGCCATCTAACTACACACCCACCCATCTGACTACTTACCAATCCATTTAATTACACACCCACCCATCTAACTACATACCCACCCATCTAACTACATACCCACCCATCTAACTACACACCCACCCATCTGACTACTTACCCATCCATTTAATTACACACCCACCCATCTAATTACACAATCATCCATCTAACTACACCCCACCCATCTAATTACACAACCACTTATCTATCTACCCACCCACCCATCTAATTACACAACCACCCATCTAATTACACAACCACCCATCTAATTACACAACCACCCATCTAATTACACAACCACCCATCTATCTACCCACCCACCCATCTAATTACACACCCACCCATCTAATTACACAACCACCCATCTATCTACCCACCCACCCATCTAATTACACACCCACCCATCTAATTACACAACCACCCATCTAACTACACACCCACCCATCTAATTACACAACCACCCATATATCTACCCACCCACCTATCTAATTACACACCCACCCATCTAATTACATATCTACCTATCTAGCTACACATCAATGTCACTAATTAGCAACATGGCATTTCTAATTGCATACATTTATTATTTTTTTTAATAATTACCTATAAGATGAAATGTCAACATATTTGCATACACACCCATTTAAGTACTACTACCACCCACCTAAGTTCACATTGTCGCGGAATCACTGTGAATTAACGATCAGATGATACAAATAACAGTGTCAGTCTGATTCACAACTGCAAGTTGTTTGTTACTGGCGGCGGTTAGATCAAACGGTACAGCCGTCCTTGAGAGTTTCCCCACAAGACAGAAAATTGTCGGCATGTTGAATTGCCCAACTCGCGAGATGAAGGGACAGACGGTTGCTTTGGTTGTAGAAAGGGGAGATGAAAATTCTTGTGATGTAAGGGAAACGGACTGTCTGCCCCTGAGCACACCTGTTGTTGACAGGAGAATGACGTCACTCGGACAATCTCTAACTGCAGAAAACCTAACTTGTTGCAAGGATTGTAAACAAGAGAGTTGGCCTAGACGGACGGTGTTTCGCTAGCTCTGTATGAATTTGGAAAACATCTACCGTGTTCGGGATTAATTAAATTTAATATACACGTGCCTGTCATGGCAAAATGTAGATGTAATTCAGGAGTAAAGCAGTGTTACATAAGGTACTCCATAGATTTAAATATTGAGCACAACCCACTACTGGCAACGCCGATCGCATTCTGGTATGAACCTAAGGCCTATCCACGTCAATATGGAAGCACTATACTCGAGTTTCGCCCTCATTTGAGCTCGTCAGTAGGCATACCCCTGACCGGATCCGGATGAAACCAGTCCCGGATCACGCGTGTGAAGCGGTGTGTGTAACCACGCGGCAACACACTGGACACACCAAATTATCACAACAGAAACATTCACAACGCTACCCCATCGTAGGCTATGCTCAAGATTGACCCAATCGCCGCGGACCGACGTCCGTCAATCCGATGGGACCACAGAACGACAGGACTTCTCACTGGCCAAGGAACACCAGGCCTCCTAAATCCAGTGAGCAATAATCAATTGCATTATGTGCGTTGTTTCGGGAATTTGAAATTTAAATATTGCGCACAACCCACTACTGGCAAACGCCGATCGCCATTCTGGTTATGAACCTAAGGCCTATTCCACGTCAATATGGAAGCACTATACTCGAGTTTTGCCCTCATTTGAGCTCGTCAGTAGTGCATATCCCTGACCGGATCCGGAAACAGTCCCGGATCACGCGTGTGAAGCGGGTGTGTAACCACGCGGCACACACTGGACACACCAAATTATCACATCAGAACATCACAACGCTACCCATCGTAGCTGTTTCCGGATCCGGTCAGAGATATGCACTACTGACGAGCTCAAATGAGGGCGAAACTCGAGTATAGTGCTTCCATATTGACGTGGATAGGCCTTAGGTTCATACCAGAATGCGATCGGCGTTGCCAGTAGTGGGTTGTGCTCAATATTTAAATTTCAAATCGCGAAACAACCACATAATCACTCCATAGATTGTATTTAGGTATAATTAATGTATGATAGACTGGTGATAGTTAGAGTTTAGGACCTCAACGTAGTGTGTTGCGTTGTGGTTAGGCAGTAAAAGAGTGTAGGCAACTGTAGACAGCTGCATTGTAAAAACTCGCTAGTGAGGTGATAATTGGCTCTGCTAGTGAGAATAGTGTAGTGGGGTGATATTTGGAGAGATTGAGGATGGGTTGGGAGATAGGGGAAATGTCCAATGGTGGGATCTTCCAATGGGGTGCCTACTGGGGTTCTGCACTCTGTCTATTGATTTTTCCTTGTCTTATCCTAATTCGGACCAAAGTGATGAGTTCCTCTGCTCCATGACAGAGTTTAGTTCGCTGATAAATATCTGAGCGAGGCCGTAGGCCTACACTCAGCTGGTAAGGTCAGTGATTAGTGCTCTCACCAGATGTGTTATTTCTCTAACAGGTTCCCCGCCAGTTACGAGGAAGTTCTACACTGGTTTTGATGAAGTTCTACTCCGCGTAGAAAGAACACGAGATGAACAGTCAATGTTTTAATAAGATGAATACCTTCAGAGAAGAAAGTTTATACAATAGTGTTTATGCTGGGCCCATGATCAGGAGGGTCCACAAAAACATGGCTCAGTTGGTCAGAACCATATAAACGATTCCTGTGATAGAGTTCACCTAGGATGGGTGATGTTTCGTTTTTACACCACATATCAAATGAACACTAGAGATTAAAAGGAACACTAACGTAGCATTCACATGGAGTTGTAGATTCCAGTGGAATATTACAAGGGACATTGTGTTTGTGATAATCTAGACAATAGATAGAATCAAGTGTGTTACCAATAACAGTAATACCTATTTTCACAGTACAGGGGTTGGTACATTTAAGAACTATAGGGACTTATAGAATGCAGTGGGCAACCGATCCATGATCAGTGTTAAACTATAGACTGTATCTATTTCGGATGATCATTTATATGGATTACCAAGTAGCTACCAGAGAAAATCAGCGACTGGCAGGAGAGACACATCGCTCGGTGAGGTCTTTGTGTGCCGACCTAACGTGCTGTGGTGTAACCTTGCTAGGATGATCTGACTTGGCTCCTAATCTGCTGGTCCGATTCTACACACATTATAGTATACGACACACATTCTTCGCATACACTTCTCACATACATTACACTTTTTTAAAAATAAATTAATTGTTATTAATTTTTAGAAACTAGAGTTGTTGAGTATGTTGTGTTGGGGAAGAATGAGAAGGGTCATGATCCAGTGATGATAGACAGAGAGAAAGAGGTGTCCATAAACTGAGGGAGTGTGGTGGACGGAAACTAGTAGATTCTCCAGGATAACGACAGGGGTTTAAAATATAATGTGGGTGTTGATTCCCCTCACTCCAGGGACGACGCTAAAGGTAATCCACGACACACACTCACCCATCTACCTACACGCATCCACCTAGTTACACACCCATCTAACTATACACCCACCCATCTAACTACACATCCACCGATCTAACTACACAACCACCGATCTAATTGCACACCCACCCATATAACTATACACCAACCCATCTAACTATACACCCACCGATCTAACTATACACCCACCGATCTAACTATACACCCACCCATCGAACTACATACCCACCCATCTAACGATACACCCACCCATCTAGCTATACACACACCCATATAACTATACATCCACCCATCTAGCTACATACACACCCGTCTAAGTACACAACCACCCATCTATCTACCCACCCACCCACCCATCTAACTACACACCCACCCATCTAATTACACAACCACCCATCTATCTACCCACTCACCCATCTAACTATACACCCACCCATCTAGATACATACCCACCCATCTAACTATACACCCATCGATCTAACTATACACCCACCCATCTAAATACATACCCACCCATCTAACTATACACCAACCCATCTAGCTACATACACGCCCGTCTAAGTACTCACCACCCATCTATCTACCCACCCACCCATCTAACTACACACCCACCCATCTAATTACACACCCACCTATCTAACCTACATACCCACCCATCTAATTACACACCCACCCATTTAATTACACACCCACCCATCTGATTACACACGCACCTATCTAATTACACACCCACCTATCTAATTACACACCCACACATCTAATTACACATCCACCCATCTAACTACATACCCACCCATCAAATTACACACCCACCTATCTAATTACACACCCACCCATCTAATTACACACCCACCCATCTAATTACACACCCACCCATCTAACTACATACCCACCCATCTAATTACCCACCCACTCATCTAATTACACACCCACCCATCTAACTATACACCAACCCATCTAGCTACATACACGCCCGTCTAAGTACTCAACCACCCATTTATCTACCCACCCACCCATCTAACTACACACCCACCCATCTAATTACACACCCACCTATCTAACTACATACCCACCCATCTAATTACACACCCACCCATTTAATTACACACCCACCCATCTAATTACACACGCACCTATCTAATTACACACCCATCTATCTAATTACACACCCACACATCTAATTACACACCCACCCATCTAACTACATACCCACCCATCAAATTACACACCCACCTATCTAATTACACACCCACCCATCTAATTACACACCCACCCATCTAATTACACACCCACCCATCTAACTACATACCCACCCATCTAATTACCCACCCACTCATCTAATTACACACCCACCCATCTAACTACATACCCACCCATTTAGCTACATACACACCCGTCTAAGTACACAACCACCCATCTATCTACCCACCCACCCATCTAATTACACACCCACCCATCTATCTACGCACCCACCCATCTAATTACACACCCACCCATGTAACTACCCACCCACCCATCTAACTACACACCCACCCATCTAATTACATATCTACCTATCTAGCTACACATCAACGTCACTAATTAGCAACATGGCATTTCCAATTGCATACATTTATTTTATGTTTTTAATAATTACCTATAAGTTGAAATGTCAACATATTTGCATACACACCCATTTAAGTACACTACCTAAGTTCACACTCACCCATCTACCTACACCCATCCACCTAGTTACACACCCATCTAACTATAACCCCACCCATCTAACTACACATCCACCGATCTAACTACACAACCACCGATCTAATTACACACCCACCCATATAACTATACACCCACCCATCTAACTATACCATACGCTCACGAACGCTACACAGATACAGTCAGACAGTCGTACATAATGTTACAGAATTCCTTCTCATAAATTGCCAATTAATATTCAACGTTAGATGCCCTCACACGTTTGATTTCTCTTGCCTTCAACATCAATGTTATCCTGATGAATCAAATAACTAAATAATAGGTGCTCCCGCAATTTGACGAGCTTCAATCAATAACAATAACCCGCTGGCAATGATTTAACCACTTGATGTCATGTGGACAAGATTCGGTGCAATTTTTGATCTCTGGAAATTGTAATAACATTGTGAAATATTTGTACAGAAATTCTTGACATGTTCATAAATATTGCAGCATTTCTTCTTATAGTCTCTGCCGTCAGGCCTTGTGGACAAGCTAATAAACATCTGATGGCCGTGGAAATGTGGTTTCTGAGGAAAATACAAAGAATGCCATGGACAGACTGAAAAAGCAATGACCAAGTACCACAAGAAACAAATGAAAACCGTAAACTGATTAGAGAAATTAGATGTAAACAGTAACAATTTTTGGACACGTTATGAGAATAAATAAATTAGAGAACTTCGTGATGGATTTATTTTGTTGTTTCGGGATTTGAGATTTAAATATTGAGCACAACCCACTACTGGCAACGCTGATCGCATTCTGGTATGAACCAAAGGCCTATCCAAGTCAATGCGGAAGCACTAGACTCGAGTTTCGCTCTCGTTTAAGCTCGTCAGTAGTGCATATCCTTGACCGGACCCGGAAACAAACCCCGGTCACTGGCATGTGAAGTGGGCGTGTAAACACTAGACCACGCGGCACACGCTGGACACGGCCAAATTATCACAACATAATATTACAACGTCATCCATCGTAGGCTGTAGCTCAAGATTTGCCCGATCGTCGCGACCGACGTCCGTCAATCGATATGGACCCGAACGATCAAGTCTTCTCACTGACAAGGCACACCAGGCCGCCTAAATTCCAGCGAGCAATAATCAAATTGATTTATTTGGTTGTTTCGGGATTTGAGATTTAAATATTGATCACAACTGATCGTTATAAGTTATAATGCAGTGCAATTATTTACATGTTTGAAAGTGTTATGTGCCTATCTTCTAGGCTATACAGATTGTAAATTCTTATTTTCACGTCTTTTATCATTATATCATTGCATTAAATTACATTGGCATCTTTCCGTCTTGACAGAGGGTAGTTTGGTAAGTTGTACTTCAAAAAAGGCATATTAACTACAACCCATTGCGGTAGCGAATGTGACTGATCAGACCAATTCGCGCTGTACATGTTCGTCCACAATGGACGCTTGCGAACACATGGTCATTTTCACCATCACGCACCATCTTACGTCTCACGCGCTCAATATGTGACCGATCTGCAATCATTTTTTCCTTTGTTTTTATTCCATTTCTGATATTTGTCCTACTTGCAACACATTCGGTGGCGACTTGCTCTCAATGTGCATTATCAATGCTTGTATCAATCATGTCCCGCTTACACACATCTTTGTGTCGTAGTAGAGGCCGACCCTGAGATCTCTTACCCATCTGTAATTCACCAAAACGATGTTCTTTGGAATTCTACCATCATCCGTCCTCCTAACTTGTCCTATCCATCTAAGTCCTCGAAGACTGAGCATGGAACAAACCGTCACACAACCTGATCTTTCCAATACTTCAGTATATGTGATTTTGTCTTGCCACTTAATACCAAGGATTCTTCGCAGACAGCGCACATGAAAGCTGTTTAAATACCAGGCTTCACTGCCATAAAGAAATGTACTAAGGACACAGACTTGATAGACAAGGATGTTAGTTTTTTGTTAACTTGTCCATTGTTGTTGCTGCCTTACGAATCCTGATTTGATTTCCTGATCTCTGGATAATTTGCTATTTAACTCTGATCCTAGATATATGAAATGGTCCACTATCTCCAGTGGTTGATTCTGTTCACGGCATTTTTCTTGCATTTGTCGCAATGAGAATATCATATCAACGGAAGGTCGGTTCTGTCGGAAGCCACACTGTGATTCGAGGTAAAATTGAACTCCCAGGACTTGAAGTCTGCGCAGAACAATCCTAGCAAATACTTTCCCAACAATACACAGCAGCGAGGTACCCCTATAGTTGATACAGTCACTCCGATCCACCTTGTTCTTGTATAGTGTTATGGTGCTTGAATCTTTGAAATCCTGTGGGACTTGTCCTTCTAGCCAGCCCAGCTCTATTAGCTGTTGGATCTGTAGAGTGAGTGTGTCTTGCCCACTCCTGATAACCTCTATTGGAATCCCATCATTACCTGGAGCCTTGTCAGATGTAATTTCAGTAAAAGTACACTTAACTTACGTTATGGTGGGAAGTGTGTCCAGGTGGTCAAGAGATGGCAGGGCCTCTATGGCGTTGAGGGCATCATCCGCTAGTTTGGTCTGGCTTGAGTAAAGCCATATATAATGCTCTATCCATCTATCCATCTGCTGTTTTTTTATCAGTGATTTCTCTTGTCAAGGTTTTCAGTGATGCATTTCTTTTGATCATTGGACCTCAGGCCTTCTTTATCCCTTTATACATGCTTATGATGTTTCCTTATCATTATATCAACATCCATAATTTCCGTTTGGTTGTCAGAGTTCACAGATACTTCACTGGAAGGTATTATATTTCGTGTAAGTATTAGAACTCCTTTGTATCTTTCGCGGTTCGAAATCTGTGGCCTGTTATCCTCTAACTGAGAATATATGATGGGTATTAAGGTGTGTGCCGGTCTCCCTAGCCTAGGATTTAGCGTCTTTCTCCGTAATTCCGTATACTATCGTGAGTGACGTGATGTGTGCGAGAATTGGTAGCGGTTCTCGCCGCGTCGGTAACTTACGGGGTACGTGAGCCGGTCGCTCAGAAAGCAATGGCAAACTACTGAGCGTAATCTTTACTAGTACATCAACAGCAGCTGAAAAATGCTGGTGTTGACTGCAACGTCCTGTAAGGGATTTTTTTCCCGCGTTTCCATCCTGTCTCAGGATATTGCAGCCAACACCAGCATCTTTCAGCTGTATGTTGATTCCTCGGCTAGATTACGCTCATCAGCACGCCACGACTTTCTGAGCGACCGGCTCCATACTCTCATAAGGCACTGGCGCGACTCGAACCACTTCTAATTTTCGTGCGCTCACGTCAAACACGAGAGTATTCGGGATTAACGGAGAAAGCTGCTGAACTCTCGGCCAGGGAGCAGGCCCTGTAAGGGATATGCAACATTTAAAAAACAACATTAAGGTGTGCCCCTTGAATGTATGCCGCATCTATTCTATCTTCATGAAGACGATCTGTTAGGTGGACTTTATTATTAAAAATGCCTTCGGTATTGCACTATAGATTGTTGAGTGTCCGGGGAGTTTGGTCAGTAGATCTTACCCTACGCCTCTGTGCCTTGTCTCAACAGCATAGTAGCACCAGTGCACCCCCTCGAGGCAGGGGGACCGGCGCCATCACCGCCTGACGAGATTTCACGAGTTTAGCACCATTCTGATTTATTTTAATTTGTGGCATCATGGATTGATTGAGTCACGTTGCACTGTTTTGTCAAGCCTGTGGCCCAGTACATCCGATTTTGACAAGCATTTTTCGGGTGTGTTCTCCTTTGCCTTTGACGGTCCCGAGTCTACCTACTAGGCAGCAGGTGTGTGTCTCTCTTGGTCTGATTCCTATTTCTTGGCCTGTCTGACATGGAAGACCCTACCAGTAGCTGTGCTACCGTTAGCATAGCTCTTGATGGCCACTGGAACACTCAAACCCCTCTACCTCGGTAAGTTGGAGACACGAGGGAGTTAGAGGCAGAGGGGAAACCAGCAATATAAACAAATAGAAGATGTAATTAAACACAACGACTGATTTCAGAAGAATTACTGCAGTGAAAAACAAAGTAGATTATTAGAAGTGTTCAGTCCATTGATTGATTGATTGATTGATTGATTGACTGATTGATTGATTGATTGATTAATTGATTGATTGAGGAACCGACATCACAGCATTCGGGGCATTCCCATAAGCGCTCCGTCCCCATCCTCAGAAGCCAGCGAAGAGTTCCAACCCCAATAGTACCAGTAGCAATCTGATAATATGTGCGTCTCGCCTTTCCTCTAAGCGTTGATCATCGGCCAGATTCCCTCTTCACTCCACGCTGTCGCATTCTTGCCAGACCATGGTGATCCATTTGCTCCTCCGAGGTGTACACGTGCTCTCACAAGGCCGCAACCACGTCTGCCTTGTCATGCATCAGTACTCCACCAAGTTTTGCAGAGCCAGCCAATCTGTCTGCCTGTTCATTCCCCAACACACCAGCATGCTTCTTCTTCTTCAGCGTTCCGAGCCATTGAGGTTCTTTGCTGCAGATACAATCCGTCTCCATTCGTCTCTCTGGTGGACCTTCTCTTGCTAGTCAGTTGATTCCAAGTGCTTGTAGGTCTGTATATGTATTATCTCTCCACCGCCTTCTTGGTCTACCTAGGGGTCTACGGTCATTTATTTCCTGAGTGTAAGCATGCCCCGGAGAAAATATCCAGACGATGCTTGCCACCCGTGACCATTACATTTTGTAGGCATGAGTGTGCGGAGGAACGAGGTGTCCAGTGTTTCGTCACCCCGAAGCGAACTGCGAGAGATGTCATCGAACTTCGTCTGACCACGCCCATCCATTGTCAACATAACGATCTATCAATCCAATCAACGACCCGCTAAATTACGCCAAGCAAATTAACAAACAAAAATAAACAGTCTCAAGCATAACACGAAAGAAAACAATGCAATTAATTAGAATTACTGCTAGTGGAAAGCATATATTGTGGTAGATTAATCAACTGTACTTTTTACTGCATTATATACGATTTCGTTGTCTGCTCTGCTTGGCAAATCAAATTTTCTCACATCGACTCACGGTTCTGTTCTGTGGAATAATACATGCAGCCATCTAGCCATAACATTATCATTCAATGGTTGGACAAATTGCAACATTTGCAGGATTCCGTCAAGCGAGCTGCCCCGAGAGCCCGCCATTACCCCGTGGGAGAATGGCTGCTGGCGGAGAAGTCAGCCGGAAAAACATGATAACTAGAGGCCTCCAAAGTGAGCGGGTTCATTTGTATCCCCAAATGTCGGATTAATCTTCGTGTTCTATTGATGTCTGCGAAGACGCTAGCGGGAATTTTTGAGATATTTGAGGGCAAGAAGCGAACACGGGGGGCAGCAGACAAGGAAATTGCTAGGTGAATTGATGAATAACAAGTATCAAAAGAGACGTCGTATGTTCATCCACTGAAGCAGCAGATCGGCATTATTTAAATCGTCATTTGTTGAAAGCTGTTCCCAGTGCGGTAAATGTTGTTTTAAACAACACGTTTGACTGCGAAATCAAGTACCATTTCTAGGACAGAATTGCATCCATATATTTCTACGTGGTTTACAATTAGTGAACCAACGAAAACTACACGGGGAATTGGTAATATACATACAAGAATATAGTTACAAGTGATTACATAGACGTTTCAGCTAGATCCTTCTTCAGCACATTAACAATAAACAGATACTACTACATTAAAGTAAACAAAAAAATAAAATAAAAATGGAAAGCTACTAAGCTGATGGACATCCTTGTAGCCGCGTGAACCCCGTAAGACGTGCAGATGAAATGAGAGCAGGCTGACACTGTGTCAGCTGACTGGAAGTCATTGTGACTTAGGGAAGCTCGTTAACTGGTGGCTAGTAGGCTTTTCTGTCGGGGCCAGAGGTCATGAGTTCGTATTTCCCTCATCGCGGGGATTAATTAAATTTCGTCCTGAGCTCCGAGGTTGACCCAGCCTAAAATCAGTACAAGGAAATATCTGGAAATCAAAGGCGGATGACTTGAAATTACTTACATCGTCCATCGAGTGCAGATTGTTCTATGGAAAAATAGGGCTGACCAAATATGCCCAATATGCCTTAAGGCATGGGAAATGGTCATGTAGGTACTTTCTGCTTCAGGAAAGTCACCTATATGACAGTATTATTCTCAGAAAAATCCCTCACTATCGAACACTGAGATCATTGATGTAACATGAGATATAGACTCAGGGGTACTGATATCCATTCATAGAAGAAAAACTTCAGCGAGCATGAAGGGTCTAACAAATCACCGCTTGTTAAAGTGGGTTGCATGGCCATGAGGTTAAGCTGTCTGCCTCATACGTAGAACATTGTGGGTTCGTTGTCGGACTCCGTCAATCGGATAGACCTAACTAGCATGCTTAAAGGCACAACTAGACCTAACTAGCAGACCTAAAGGCACAACTAGACCTAAATAGCAGACTTGAAGTAACAACTCGACCTAACTAGCAGCCTTAACGGAAAACTCGACTCGACCTAGCTAGCAGACATAAAGGAACACTCGACCTAACTAGTAGACTTAAAAGAACAACTCGATATAACTAGCAGACTTAAAGGCACAACTCGACCTAACTAGCAGACTTAAAGGAACAATTCGACCTAGCTAGCAGACTTAAAGGAACAATTCGACCTAACTAGCAGACTTAAAGGAACAATTCGACCTAACTAGCAGACTTAAAGGAACAACTCGACCTAACTAGCAGACTTAAAGGAACAACTCGACCTAAGTAGCAGACTTAAAGGCACAACTAGACCTAACTAGCAGACTTAAAGGAACAATTCGACCTAACTAGCAGACTTAAAGGCACAACTAGACCTAACTAGCAGACTTAAAGGAACAACTCGACCTAAGTAGCAGACTTAAAGGCACAACTAGACCTAACTAGCAGAATTAAAGGAACAACTCGACCTAACTAGCAGACTTAAAGGAACAACTCGACCTAACTAGCAGACTTAGAGGAACAACTCGACCTAACTAGCAGACTTAAAGGAACAACTAGACCTAACTAGCAGACTTAAAGGAACAACTCGATATAATTAGCAGACTTAAAGGAACAACTCGACCTAACTAGCAGACTTGTAGTAACAGCTAGACCTAATTAGCAGACTTAAAGGCACAAAGACTTAAAGGAACAACTCAACCTAACTAGCAGACTTAAAGGAACAACTCGACCTAACTAGCAGACTTAAAGGAACAACTCGACCTAAGTAGCAGACTTAAAGGCACAACTAGACCTAACTAGCAGACTTAAAGGAACATCTCGACTTAACCAGCAGACTTAAAGGCACAACTCGACCTAACTAGCAGACTTGAAGTAAAAACTCGACCTAACTATCAGACTTAAAGGAACAACTCGACCTAACCCCATTAACAGCATCCTGCATGGTGCCAGATGAACTAAAGCGTCGTACCGCTTACACAACTTGACAAAACGTTAAAAAAAAGTACATCCTTGTAATGCAGGGATCGGAAGACAATATCAGTATTGACATTTCTCATAACATTGCCTGCACAGATATTGGACAGGTATATGGAGAAAATGCAACCCTATCTTACATCAAGTTGTATCTCAAACCAGTTTGATGTTTCACCAGTGTTTAGATAAGGGAGAGAATCGTTGAATTTTGACATGTACTGGTTTGCCGCTTAATGGCAACATCTGAGTTTTTCTTACCGCTCTTTGTTTACATGAAAGCGGTATTAAACTCAAATAACTGTTTTACGATTCCACTCGTCAGAGTTTCCCTAAATAAACAAACATTTCCTCAACGTATATATACAATAAGCTGGATTATCAATCTTAGTATTCGCAAAACGAGGCAGGTCAACAATATTCCGCCTGAACTATGCTCCCAATGGAATCATTGCATTGAAACAGCTATAATGCATTCTGCGAAGTAATTTTACATGTGTCTGTAAATGATACCTACAAATAAATAGCATTTTCATTGGTGTCTACAAGATTGATCACTAGAAGCACGGATGTTTCATCGATTTCTGCGTTTGGTGGCCTTGGACTCCAGTCTCCGTTGCAGAAGTGATCGCAAGCACTAATGATAATGGACATGCCAGATGTAGCAAAACAAATGCATGGCCTTCATAAGCACCTTTGATGTGTTTAGTGGTGGCTTATGCCAGATGGTTAGTTTAGATATTAGTGCAAGAATACGTACTTGCTACTGTAACTTTATTGAAAGCAATAAATGAATCACCGAAAAACGGGAAGAAGATTGTGAGCTTTATTAGAACACGATAACAAGTAATACAATGGACGTTGCGGTCAAAGCCTTAGTCAGCACAGAACAAACAACATAAATCGACACACTACACGAAAAACACTACATGAAAATATTAAAGTTACTTATCTGCATCCTTGTACGGCTGAAAACGTCTTTGAGCAACTATCAGTGGACGGAATTACCCGGATGTGTGGTGGTTCAGGCGGTCACTGGACTTGAAGCCAAAAACGCCAGAACGAAGCTCAGTGATTGGCTTAGCCTCCCGTGCGGGAGGGGGCGTGGGGCGCACTCACTGGGGGATGGGCGGGGGACATCCAGGTGAGCGAAAGGTGCAAACAGGGATAGGTAGAGCCAGCTATGTGGCGAAGGCGTCATGGAGTCAGTTCGCAAAAACGTATCCAGTGCTCGAAACGCAGCTGCGAGCGATTTGGATGCAGACCGCACTGACTTTGTTTTCATAAAATAGTATGAGTGCCGGTTGCCCAGAAAGCAATAAAAAAACAACGTAACGCAAATTTCTCAATAAATCACAAACAGCTCAAATAATGATGCAGCGGACTGCGACGTTCTGTAAAATATATCAATTAGCTTTTTAGTGGACGATACAAATGCGGGGACACGGTGCAGGGGGTGGGTGGGGGGGGGGCGTTAGAGGTTAAATGAAACTGTTGGACATTGAGACGGTGAGGGGAGAGTGAAACCAACTGGAAGATGAGACGGTTTTCCAATGCATTACGATCGCGTTCGTGAGATGCGGTCGATTTGATCGCCGTGACCTGTATGTCGGCCACGCCACAGTGGTCAGAACTGTTGAAGTGTAGGGGTACCGGTTTCTGGGCACCACTGTTGATATCAGAAAGGTGTTGTCTAAATCTTTTAGCCAGGCGTAGACTGTCTCCCAGTATATCTCATGTCACAACGTGTGCAGATAATCGCATAGATAACGTTGCGACTCGTGCATGAGAAACCCTCTCGGATGTGGAACGTGATCTTAGGAAATACCAGACTATGGGTTTGAAGTACATGTGGGCAGGTCTTACAACGCGATCGGAGAAAAGCCACCGTACCAGGAAGAGACTTGTGAGGTTGGGGTAGACTGCTATGGACCAGCACATCCCTGAGGTTGCGATCCCTCCTATACACCACCAGGGGTGCCTCTGAGAAGACATCGCGAGTTGTCGGGTCTGCCTGGAGTATGGCTAGATGCTTCTGGGGGATACTCTTAGCAGTAATATTATGGGGATAGTAAGTTAATGAAAATATGGGTCTATTATTTCGAGGTTTCGGCCTGGAGGAGAGAGTCTCGGCACAACTGATAGATTGGTAGCTTTGAAGAGCTGTGGACAGAACATTCTCAGGATAGCCACGAAAGTGGAAGAAATCCCAAATTTCGTGTGGTTTTTGATGGAAGTCGTTATTATTCTGACAAATCCATCGAAGACGTAATAGTTGGGAGAAAGGAATAGAACCCTTACAAGAGGGAGGGTGGGAGGAGGTATAGAGAAGGAATGCGTGAGAGGCAGTTGGTTTATAATAGACTTTATAATAGGTTTATAATCGCGCATAGACCAGCGGAAGATAAAGCGACTATTAGATCTAAGAAACTGACAGCCGACGAAGATATAGTGGAGGTGAGTCTGATGCTGGGATGAAAGTCGGAGAAAATAGGCAATGAAGTCCTGGAGATCAGACAAGGGCATATCTGAAATACCAAAGCAGTCATCGATATACCTCCTGTAGAGCTCTGTGAGCCTACTTGTGTATTGACTCCATACTTGGTGCTCCAGATAGCCCATGAAAAGACAGGCATAACTGGGATCCATCTTAGTTCCCAAGGCCACCCCACCAATCTGGTCGAAATAGTCCCCATTGAAATCAAATGAATTGAGGTTGAGGACTAGCTCTTTGCCAGACGCAGCAATGGTCCGGTGGCCATAGTGGGGCCGTGCCTATTGTCCAAGAAAAATTCCAAGGCTTTAAGGTCAGCAGAGTGGAGAATAGATGCATAGAGTGAAGTCACATCTAAAGTGAAGATGTGGTACTGAGAATGGATGGGAAACTGATGTGTCTTTGATTTACGAGGGGATACTAGCAACCAACGGCTGAAATATGCTGTCTAGGAACTCTGAAATCCGTTCAGTAGGACAAGAGCAGGCTGAGATATAGGTCTGCCTGGGTTGGTCTAGGAACTCTGAAATCCGTTCAGTAGGACAAGAGCAGGCTGAGATATAGGTCTGCGTGGGTTGGTCTGGGAACTCTGAAATCCGTTCAGTAGGACAAGAGCAGGCTGAGATATAGGTCTGCGTGGGTTGGTCTAGGAACTCTGAAATCCGTTCAGTAGGACAAGAGCAGGCTGAGATATAGGTCTGCCTGGGTTGGTCTAGGAACTCTGAAATCCGTTCAGTAGGACAAGAGCAGGCTGAGATATAGGTCTGCGTGGGTTGGTCTGGGAACTCTGAAATCCGTTCAGTAGGACAAGAGCAGGCTGAGATATAGGTCTGCGTGGGTTGGTCTGGGAACTCTGAAATCCGTTCAGTAGGACAAGAGCAGGCTGAGATATAGGTCTGCCTGGGTTGGTCTAGGAACTCTGAAATCCGTTCAGTAGGACAAGAGCAGGCTGAGATATAGGTCTGCCTTGGTTGGTCTAGGAACTCTGAAATCCGTTCAGTAGGACAAGAGCAGGCTGAGATATAGGTCTGCCTGGGTTAGTCTAGGAACTCTGAAATCCGTTCAGTAGGACAAGAGCAGGCTGAGATATAGGTCTGCCTGGGTTGGTCTAGGAACTCTGAAATCCGTTCAGTAGGACAAGAGCAGGCTGAGATATACGTCTGCATGGGTTGGTCTAGGAACTCTGAAATCCGTTCAGTAGGACAAGAGAAGGCTGAGATATAGGTCTGCGTGGGTTGGTCTGGGAACTCTGAAATCCGTTCAGTAGGACAAGAGCAGGCTGAGATATAGGTCTGCCTGGGTTGGTCTAGGAACTCTGAAATCCGTTCAGTAGGACAAGAGCAGGCCGAGACAATAGGTCTGTCTGGGTTGTTTGGCTTGTGCATCTTAGGCAGCATATAAAAGGTGGATTTGCCCAAACAACTATCGTGGATGAACAGTGAGGTGGCAGATCTGGACAAAAGGCCTTGCCTGATGATGGCCTTCGTCCCGCTCTTGACTTCTTCATTGAAGAGATGTTTTCTCCAGATTGTGTCACATAGAACCAACATATTCAGAACTGTGGCATTTTTAATTTCTCAATTGGTTATTATGAGTTTTTGGTGACAGGTAGCTTTCTCGTGGATATTATCACATCAAACATACTTATTTGTGTGTATGTGCGCAAGCGCGTTTGTATGCGTGCGTATGTGTTAGTGCGTGTGTGTGTTCTGAAATGAGTTGTAATCTTAACTGTGTATTGACTGACAGTATGAACCGTGATAATACCGTGTTACTGTTAATGAAAGCATCATATTATCTGAATAACTGTGTTCTATGTTAGGATCTCAACCAGCTATAAATAGACAGCAATTAGCGCAGGTTTTATGACGTTTCACATTTCTCATTGCATGGACAAACAGCAATAAGGGTAATTTTTTCTCTAACCTGTAATTTCAGAGTCCAGTATTGTCTTTTTTAGTGTTCGTGGCATGAGCTATGAATCACGACCCGTGTTTCCTTATTTATAGTGCATGTTCTCAGTTTTTATGTTTCTAACTTTTGATTCGTTTGCTTGTGTTGTGGATTAGGTTCCCACATTGTTTACATCAGCTTTGCGATCCCAGTCTACTTCTGCCTTTTCAACAAGTCAAATTGTATTTATTTGTAAAGCCTAGACATTGTACTAAAATTTGTGACATCATCAATATCTTCATTGGTCATTATAATATTTGGCTGGGGACAGTATGTGTGATTTGTAAAGTTCAGAAAAAGGTTTTAATCTTCACATATCAGAGAATATGAACCGTTATAATGCCGTTATTGTGATTATAAATTGAGTAGTATTATCTTAATACTTAAGCACAGAGATCCGATCCCAACAAATTATGAATGGATCAAAATTAACACAGGTTTAATCCTTGGATTCTCATTACATTTTCTGCAGAGATGTTGAACAGGTATGCACATAGAAAGCATTTAGAGTAGCAAAAGGCCAATTCAATAATTGCTTACTAATGAGATTTATAGGTCACTCAAATAATAGCGAGAATTATTATGATGCTTTGGGAAATCTTTTTTGTAACAGTTTCAATAATTGAGAAAAGAGGGAGCATTCACAATAACTTATGATAAATGTACACTGAATCACATGTGTTTTTATTACAGCATTCCCGTAGACTGATACCTCGTTTATCCTTAACATTGTTTTTAATAACAAAATGCACGTAGGCTTACAAATCGTTCAACATTAATATTGTTATTATTATGGCATTCACAAAGAAAGTAAACGCATTAATGAGTGTCACGAAAACCACTGAAGTTAACGATCAGATGATACAAATAACAGAGACAGTCTGATTCACAGCTGCAAGTTGTTTGTTACTGGCGGCGGTGAGATCAAACGGTACAGCCGTCCTTGAGAATTCCCTGCGAGACGGCAAATATGACGAGGTTATTTTGCCGACTCGTAGGATAAAAGAGAGACGGGTGCTGTAGTTGAGATAAGGGAGATGTCAGAGTCCCAAAAGGGTACGATGATGCAGTGACATCGTTACGCCCGCCAGGCGACTTAGCTCCCAGCAGGGAGGCAGCAACTTCGTTACGCCGCCAGGCGAGTGGTAGTTACCGGCCTGCAAGATTGCTGGCTGACGAACGACCAGCGGTCAGGCCTGGACGACGCTAACCGCACGCATGCCTCGTGAAGCCACCTGAGGTGGGAGGCGAGTGGCGAACTAGCGGCAGACAGCTCTGCGACACGGACTTAGACGGACGCAAGGCTAGAGAGAAAGGCGTTGTGTGGTATCTGTACTGAAAGTCGAGTGTCTGGACATCTTGAGTGAGACTTGTGAGCTGTATGTAAGTGTATTGAAGTATCGAGTATATATTGTTGTGATCATCGTTCTGTATTTGATATGTGAATAAATCCATAGAACGGTGTGTCGTTGAGTCTTACGTCAAATCACGTTGTACTTGTACTGTCTCACACTGTTAGGTTAGCGAGCCGAGTTTAAGACCCTGACAAGTGTGGACGTGGTGGCATTCGTCCGGCTTTGAAATGAACGTGTTTATGTGATTAACGATTCAAAACTAGAGTGTGTACTTAGAATTTGTGTCAAACTTTATAGTACATGTAAATGTGATCGTGGAAGGCTCATTTTGATTTATTACTACATTATTTAAACATGTGTAAGACTATTTGTAAACGTACAGTGCATACATATTGTTTGTTCTTGTAAGCGTGTAAAACATTTGTGATTTGTAAACTTGTCACCGTTTTGACCTTGTCGACATTGTGATCTTGTCGCCATTTTGACCTTGTCGCCATCTTGTAAACTTGATGTCTATGTCCTTACTGATTGTCATCTTGATGTAAGTGATGTGTCATCAATGTTGTAGAGTGTTGTGATACATGTAGATTGTCTTTGTGCATTGAGTTTGTGGAACGCAAAAAGTTTGGAAAGAAAGTAACTTGTATTGTATTGAAAAAAAAATTGTTGACGGACAAACTTACGACCTACAACTACACTCAACGCCATACAAACCTAATCAATACTTAGTGACAAGCAGGCACTCACCAACAAATAGACGCTAATTCATTTTCCTCCAAAAACAAAGCAGGTTGTTCCATACCATCCGAACCTTGCCGTAGAGGTCATTTGTGTTTTCGAAGTAGCGACCCTACAGTTCCTAGCCCGATTTCTAACCATTCTTCACCGCATCCAGGGCACTTGAGTATATTTTTCTTTTCCTATACTTTAATGATGCAATTTTAGGCACGCATTGTCAATAGAAATCAATTGTAAATTGTTCATTACTAACCACTTATAACATATTTTGTGTGGCTGGTATTGCATTGACATTGTCCCTCATGTCTTCATTATTTGATTTCATCGATATGGGGATAAAATTACATTTAACAGGTGATGAATTGACAAAATGGAGTGAGAGTAAATACTCTGAATACCTACTAGTACAGGAGAAAGCTAATGAACGCGAAGAAAGAGCGGCTGAAAGAGCATTAAAACAGGCAGAGATGGCTGCCAAGCAAGTAGAGGCAGAAACAGCCTTAAAACATGCAGAAGCTGAAAGGGCTGCCAAGCAAATAGAGGCAGAAACAGCCTAAAAGCAAGCTGAGATAGATAGTGAGTTGAAAAAGGCAGAAATTGCAGCTCAGAGCAAGAGAGAAGAACTGGAGTTACAGTTAAAGATGAAACAACTTGACACTGAGACTGCGATGAATAAAGAGTCTAAGAAATCTGAGAGACTGGAGAAAGAAAACCAGTACAAGAAATATCAAGGTATTGTACGTAATTATACCTCGGGTGACTGCATCGCAGCCTTTACCCAAAATTTTGAAACTTTAATGGAACATTACCAAGTTCCGCTGTCTGAATGGAATATTGTTTACATGAGGAGTTTGTCAGGGGAACCTCTTAAAGTCATTGAAACCATCCCCAAAGACCTCAGAAAAGATTACCATTATCTGAAATCTAAGATTATGGCACATTTTATGTTAGATGAGGCAGGTTACAGAGAACAATTCAGTAAATTGAGCCCAAAACCGACTCAAACGTTCTCTGATTACCTCTGCTTAGTCCGAGATATATTTACCAAATGGACTTCAGCAGCTAAAATTGACACAAATTATCAGAGACTGGAAGATCTGATCATTCGAGACAAAATTATTTCATCTATTCCATCAGCATTTTCAAAGTTTTTGCAAGAGAATGAGTGCACTAGTGTAGATGAGATTGAGAGACGTGGTTCGGCGTACTACACAGCCAACAAACATTGTTTTGCCACTGAAGCTACTGACATTAACTTTGTAGCAGCGGCTAACTATGACAAACCCTACAGTAGGCAGAAACCTCAAAGGCCTACCTCTGAGAAGTTTAAGCATTGTATTCATTGTAAATTTTCACATCATCAGAATGAAATGTGCGATAAACATCCTGAGTATCAGACTTACCTACGAAACATGGTAAACAGACTAAATAATGAACGTACAGCTTTCAGAACTCTGCGTAAATGTTTCCTCTGTAAGGCGCACGGACACCATCGAAAAGATTGTAAAGGTAAACAAATGTACAACAAAGCAAATGCCGCCTTGTTTGATGGTTCGTCGTCAGATGAAGAACAGCCAGAGAAACATCCTGTGAACTCAGCACAGGCTTTTGACATATTTAACGAAAATAAATGCTCTGGTTGTAACACCTTCTATGAAGATGGTATCTTAACATGCGGTCACGCCATCCCTATTGCCAATGAAGAAGCGAATTTGGTAGTAGACTCAAAAGGCAAGATAATCATCCATCACGGATATGTGAATGGCAAGTCAGCTACAGTCCTTCGTGATACAGGCAGTTCACTTATTGGTCTGAAAAGAACGTTCATAATGCCTACAGACTATACAGGCAGGCACGTAACATGCAGAACATTCTCAGGCAATATTGAGAAATACCCACTAGCATGGGCATATATTGAAACACCTTTCCTCACTGGGAAAGTAAAGTGCGCTGCATTAACAAACCCAGTGTGTGATGTAATTATTGGAAATTTACCTGAGGTGAATGATAAACCTCATGACATAACATCTCTATGTATTGATGATACCATAACATCACCATCCAATGTCATCATTGAAAATGTCACACCACCTATTGATTGTATTGTAAATGTAGCTAATGTAGCACTAAGTTCTCATGACATCATTGATAACATTGTTCCATCATCATCTGATATCATTGAATGTGTGAACGCAGTAACTAGATCTACTGCTAGAGTGCAAGATGAAAGTAATCAAACTGAGGCTATACAAATGCTTAGCCCAGAATCACTACCTACTAACACCATGAAGGAAACATTTGTAACAGCTCAAAAAGCTGATCCTTCATTGTCAAAATACTTTAATCTGATCGGCCAAAAGCCAAAGGTAACAAAGAATGCAAAATGGCATTTTGCTATGAAAAATGATATACTCACTAGGTATTACACCAAAGGTGACAATACAACAGAGCAAACTGTTTTGCCAACAAATTATCGCAAGCAAGCCTTACATCTTGCTCACGATATACCTCTTGCAGGGCACATGGCATACGTTAAGACCAGATCAAGGTTATTGACACAGTTTTCATTGGCCCAAATTTTGCAATGACATTAAAGAATAATTGCAGAAGTTGTGACACCTGCCAGAAACTGGTAAAAAAAAAGGTAAAAACCCACAGGCAAAGTTACAAGTTACTGGACTTAGCCAGTCGACCTTTTGAAAAACTATCTGTTGACATAGTAGGCCCTCTTAATCATACACCAACTAGAGGGAATAAATATATTCTAACTGTCATTGATCAATGTAGTCGCTGGCCGGAAGCTATTCCGCTAAAGAACATTACTGCCAATGATATAATGGAAGTTTTCTTCCATATTTTTTCTCGGATAGGTTTTCCAGATACTATCCAATCTGATAGGGGCACTCAGTTTATCGCCGCATCCACCCAAGCTTTCACCAAAATGTTGGGAGTGAAGCAATGTTTCAATTCCCCTTACCATCCTCACAGTAGTGGAATTGTGGAAAAATTTAACGGGGATCTAAAGCACATGCTTGCCAAAGTAACGCAAGAGCACCCCAATAACTGGGATTTATATCTACCAGCTATTCTCTTTGCTTATCGCGAGGTACCACATTCTAGTACCGGTTTCTCTCCTTTTGAACTTATCTATGGTGCCAAACCAGGGCGGCCATTGACCATTTATCACCAAATGTTAACTGACTCTACTCCAGTACTTAAAACCCATATCATCATACGTATATGTCACATCATTGCGTGAAAGAATCATCAAATCTTGTGTTATTGCAAAGAATGCACTAAAACTATCTGTTGCTACTTATAGACAGTATGCTGACAAAGGTAACAGGACGATAACTTTGACACCTGGACAGGGACGTTCTTCTTCTACTACCTAGTGACAGACATCTATTGACTGATTCTTGGCAGGGACCGTTTAAAGTAACGAGACAGATTTCACCTGTAGACTACGAAATCCTTATAAAAGACAAACACAAAATATTTCACATAAATATGCTAAGACCATACCACAACAGAGACAACGAACAAGACGATACGACAGCTTGTACAGTGATAATAGATCACGAAGACGACGATGCTAGTGACGAAATTCCAACGCCTGCATTAGACACGACAAACTGCTTGAAGGAGATCAAAATCAACCCCAAGTTGACTCAAGCAGAGACAGACAGTTGCAAACAGCTTATACAACAATACAACACCATCTTTTCCAACAACCCAGGACAAACAGAATTAGTACAGCATCACATCACACTCACATCAAACACACCCATAAAATACAGACCATACACCATTCCATTACATTACAAAGAACATTTACACCAAGAAATAATCAACTTAGAAAAAAACAACATCATAAGACGACCCCAGTCAGACTTCTCATCTCCAATGGTGATTGTACGCAAAAAGGACAATACAATAAGACTGTGCATCGACTATAGGAAGCTAAATAAAATAACTGTTCTAGATTTGGAGCCAATGGCAAACACTGACGATCTTCTGACAGAATTGACATACGCTAGATTCTTTACGACGCTAGACATGACGAAAGGATATTGGCAAATAGCAGTAGACGAACAGAGCAGACATCTGACAGCAATTGCCACACCTTGGGGACTGTACGAATGGTGCAAACTTCCATTTGGGCTAGTCAATGCCCCTGCCACATTTGTACGTATGACACGACTTCTTCTGGCAGACATTCCTAACATAATCTGCTATATCGACGACATCTGTGTTCACACAGAGACCGATGACAGAGCACATTAAGACGTTAGAACAGACATTTTGAACGTATTAGACAGCACGGACTGACAGTGAAGCCTGCAAAAGTAGACATAGCCTACCAGGAAATAACTTTCTTGGGGTACAAAATATCCAATGGCTTTGTCATGACAGACGATAAAATTGTGTCCAAAATACTAAAACTCTCACTTCCGACTACTAAGAAACAAGTCAGAAGTTTGTTGGGATTAATAAATTATTACAGGCAGTTCATTCCTGATTTTTCCGAACTGACCGAAGAGTTTACTAATTTACTAACCAAAGACAACCAGAGAAAATTGTAAACAATGAATGCCTACAAATTGCATTCCGCAAAGTACTTGCATATTTTTTCTGATAATAGTTTGAATAATTTCATCCTGAAATTGCCCAATCTCCGTTTACCTTTCAGATTGCGTACAGATGCTAGCTCCGTGGCGATTGGAGCAGTCTTGTTGCAGGAATACAACAACATACTCCATCCCGTTTACTTTGTATCCAGGAAACTAAAAGCCCAGAGAACGGGCGTGGTCTATCCCTCAATTGGAAGCCCTAGCTTTAGTGGTGGGTATAACACAAATTGTCCAGATTTCTTCTAGGGACGTCACTTTATCGTGGAATCTGACAGCAGCCCGTTACGGTTTATAAATTCAGGAGTACCCTCAAATCATATGGTAGCGATCTGGTCTCTTAAACTTCAAGATTACAGCTTTGAGGTTCGACATATCCCAGGCAGATCCAATTCAATGCCGATCTTTTGTCCCGTTGTCCGACCGACCCAGTAAGCACCAATGTCTGAGTGCAGTGTGTACAAATACACTCAGACCGACACAGCCATTTATAAGTGAATAATTTTTTCCATTCACAAAAAGCTGTGCAATGTCTACAATATTGTGATAGGGATTACTCCCATTATATATAGTGTTCTTATTTTTACTAATTCATGTAGTGATTGTCGTGTATAATTGTGTAGTGTGTGGTAGAAAGCGAACTTTAGTAATTGTATATACCAAGAACAAGAACAGTGTCACATTCGCTCAAGAACTTACCGTAAGCGAATTATCCAATTTGACAGTGACATCTCCGTGTGGAATTTTCCAGGGATATTTTAATGACGAGTGTGAACGTGTAAACTGAACATTGACAGCTACACCACTGCAGTGAACCGAAATCCATAATGTTCGGTAGTGAAACATCCAACACATGAACAGTTAATCGTAATCCAGAAGGTTTTGTAATGAAACATCCGACACATGAACTGTGAGAACATGGTATTTTCCATAACTACATCAGACCGGAAGTGTGTTCTGCAAGCTTAAACATCAGCTGATTTTAGTGTTCGTGTGTACTTCCGGATTAGTTAGAATTTAGAGTAAAATTAGCAGACGACAAATAAAAGTGTAAAAATCTATGACGATTCTAAAATCTTTAGGAATCAACAAACTTAAATACACGAATTGTGTATTTATATATTTATGTAGTGTAATCTTAGAATCATATCTTGATTAATGTATTCATATTACCGACTTTTTCTCGTTAATATGGAGAAACGTCAAGCAATGACGCTAAGAAATAGAATAATGATTGTAAATTATTGTATTTCATTAATGTGAAAATTATTTCCCTTTCATTTATTTGTTATTACATTAATTCACAAAGGGCCATAATTTGAAATGTATATTCTAATGTGTTGTGTATAAATAGCCAAGTGTTGCCAGATTATTGACACAACAGGTACCAATCTACTAGCATGGCAGAGGGTTGCCGACATTGCAGACCAACACAAGAGCTACTGGCCAAGTAAGGTCAGGGTTTGAGCGTTTTATGCGACTTATAAACAGCGGTCTAGCTGTATTTCGGTCTAGCTAGATGGTTTTTGTTTCAAGAACCATATTATTACGTTTTTTTCTATTTGCTGCGAGGTAGATGCGTGAAGCTGGTATACCAATCTGACTGGGTCATTTATGCAATTGAGGTAATCAGCCATCGAGACGATGAAACCTGACATGTGTTAAAGTTTGAACACCACATGTCGTTGAATGCAACTTCCATTTCTTATATATTTCTATGGCATATATGTATTTGTGTATTTTGATACTAATGTATATAACAATAGAAGGGTAGACTCTGACAAGGTTAGACTATTAACCCTGCATGTACATATATTATACATGAAAGATGACATCTTCATGAATTTGCCGGGGAGCGTGTCAGAGTCCCAAAAGGTACGATGATCAGTGACATCGTTACGCCCGCCAGGCGACTTAGCTCCAGCAGGGAGTCAGCAACTTCGTTACGCCGCCAGGCGAGTGGTAGTTTACCGGCCTGCAAGATTGCTGGCTGACGAACGACCAGCGGTCAGGCCTGGACAACGCTAAACCGCACGCATGCCTCGTGAAGCCACCTGAGGTGGGAGGCGAGTGGCGAACTAGCGGCAGACAGCTCTGGGACACGGACTTGGACGGACGCAAGGCTAGAGAGAAGGCGTTGTGTGGTATCTGTACTGAAAGTCGAGTGTCTGGACATCTTGAGTGAGACTTGTGAGCTGTATGTAAGTGTATTGAAGTATCGAGTATATATTGTTGTGGTCATCGTTCTGTATTTGATATGTGAATAAATCCATAGAACGGTGTGTCGTTGAGTCTTACGTCAAATCACGTTGTACTTGTACTGTCTCACACTATTAGGTTAGCGAGCCGAGTTTAAGACCCTGACAAGAGACAATAATCCCTGTGATGTTAGGGAAATGGATAGTCTGCCCTTGGGACCATCTGGTGTGGACATCAAAGGACGTCACTAGAACAATCCAAGACTGTGTGAAAAACCTAACTTGTTGCAGCGATTGTAAACGAGAGGGTTGGTCTAGACGGACGGTGCTTCGCTAGCTCTGTATGAATTTGGAAAACATCTACCGTGTTCGGGATTAATTAAATTTAATATACACGTGCCTGTCATGGCAAAATGTAGATGTGATTCAGGAGTAAAGCAGTGTTACATAAGGTACTCCCTAGATTGTATTTAGGTATAATTAATGTATGATTGACTGGTGATAGTTAGAGTTTAGGACCTCAACGTAGTGTGTTGCGTTGTGGTTAGGTAGTAAAAGAGTGTCGGCGACTGTAGGCAGCTGCATTGTAAAAACTAGCTAGGGTGATATGGTAATTGGCTCTGCTCGTGAGAATAGTGTAGTGGGGTGATATTTGGAGAGATTGAAGATGGGTTGGGAGATAGGGGAAATGTCCAATGGTAGGATCTTCTAGTGGGGTGCCTACTGGGGTTCTGCACTCTATATATTGGTCTTTCCTTGTCTTATCCTAATTCAGACCAAGGTGATGAGCTCCTCTGCTCCATGACAGATTTTAGTTCGCTGATAAATATCTGAGCGAGGCCGTAGGCTTACACTTAGCTAGTAAGGTCAGTGACTAGTGCTCTCACCAGGTGTGTTATTTCTCGAACATGTTCCCCTCCAGTTACGAGGAAGTTCTACACTGGTTTTGATGAAGTTCTACTCCGGTTAGGAAGAACACAAGATGAGCAGTCAATGTTTTAATAAGAGGAATAACTTCAGAGAAGAAAGTTTATACAATAGTGTTTATGCTGGGCCCATAATCAGGAGGGTCCACCAGAACATGGCTCAGTTGAGCAAAACCATATAAACGATTCCTGTGTGATGGGGTTCACCTAGGATGGGTGATGTTCGTGTTTACACCACATATCAAATGAACACTAGGGATTAAAAAAGAACACTAAACGTAGCATTCATATGGAGTTGTAGATTCCAGTGGAATATTACAAGGGACATTGTGTTTGTGATAATCTAGACAATAGATAGAATCAAGTGTGTTACCAATAACAGTGATACCTATTTTCACAGTACAGGGATTGGTACATTTAAGAACTATAGGGACTTATAGTATGCAGTGTGTAACCAATCCATGATCAGTGTTAAACTATAGACTGTATCTATTTCGGATGATCATGTATATGGATTACCAAGTAGCTACCAGAGAAAGTCAGCGTCTGGCAGGAGAGACACATCGCTCAGTGAGGTCTTTATGTGCTGAGCTAACGTACTGTGGTGTAACCTTGCTAGGATGATCTGACTTGGCTCCTAATCTGCTGGTCTGATTCTACACACAGTATAGTATACGACACATTCTACACATACACTTCTCACATACATATACATTGCTTCATTAAATTATTTGTTATTAATTTTTAGAAGCTAGAGTTGCTTGAGTATGTTGTTTGGGGAAGTGTGAGAGGGTCATGATCCAGTGGTGAGTGAGAGAGAAAGAGGTATCCATTGACTGAGGGAGTGTGGTGGACGGAATCTGGTGGATTCTGCAGGATAATGATAAGGGGTTACAATATAATGTGTGTTGATTCCCCTCACTCCAGGGACGACACTAAAGGTAATCCACGACAATGAGCATAATCCTACAAGAACCATACAAAAAACGTAAACTGATTAGACGCAGTGAGGCGAAATTTTGTGGGATAGTATGTATGTAGTATCAGCAAAATGTTGCTAGTGAGTTTGTGATTGTGATTGTGTACACGTGTACGCGAGGGAGTGTGTATTTGTGTGTTATTGAGTGGGTGATTAACTGTGAGAGTTTGCGTAAATGATGTAAGTATGTATGCTGTTATGTATGTATGTGTTTATGCATGGTTTGTGTATGCGTGTCTGGCTGGCTGCCTTCCAGTCTCATAACATAAGCATTGTTTATGTTCATAACTTTCATTTGACAATGTTGTTGTTTCTTTTGTGAATGTAACATGCAAAATCGTTAACTGATCTACGAAAGATGAGTGATTGGAAGGGCCGAATGTAGGACTGGTCTTGCCAAATTTGCGACAATTTGCGGGGAAAAAAGGATTACATAATCTGCGCGAAACGTTTGTCGACATTCTGAATGCCCATACTTCTGTTTGTTTCCTGCTACCTTAATGCCATTCTCCAGCATTCTATACCTATTCTCTTAGCAAACGTCAACCAGTTTCATGCACACTTAGTTATTAATTTACTATAACCAACTGTATCGCAAATTTTTACTCAAAATGTGTGTGTCAAATTTCATTTCCTTCCAGAGTACCTAGTAACCTAATTGTGATCTTAAAATAGACAAAACCAAAACAAAAGTAATCATGCCAAGCTGACAGAATGAATGAAGCTATGAGTTGAAATGTCCCTGCAATATTAGAGGACACATATTTGGAGTGCGGCTGGCGATCGATCAAAATGAGAACGCATGTGAATAGGAGCTTATCACACTTGACAAGTTCCATAACTCAGTCTGGAAACTGGTGGCCAGAGAAAACAGGCAGTTGAAAGAAATCTCAATAACCTCCATAGACAATGGTAATGGTTTCCTCACTCAGGAAAGAAGCAGTGGTGGTCCTGTGTTGTTTATCCCGCTGATGATAGAACGTGGTGCTAATGACATATTAAAAGCATTTTCGAGACCTGAAGTGAGTGCAGTAATTTTCTTCCCGTATGTGTCCACACGTAGACAGCTTTTATAAATATGATTGATGTGTCCACAAATATGAACTCCTAATTACTTGTCTGTATACCCAATTACCTGCCCACCCGAGAGCTGCAGTGGCGATGGTGTTTGCCTGCCTGCCTGGTGACCATGGGTTCAAATCCGCACGAGACGGATCTTTCGAACTGACTAGGGCTCTCAGGTGGATCCTGTCTTAAATAAATAGCAGGAAATTGCGTAGGAAGTAAACGAGGCCGGTGTTATAATGAGCTCATCACCGACGAGCGCGATTGATCTAGCACAAGTTCGCCTTGAGAAATCTAAACCGACAAGCGCGGATTGATCCAGCACAAGTTCACCTTGAGCAATCTACACGTGTCCTTAACTTTACTTACCTACCTGCATCCATCCAGGCAGGCAGGCAGGAAGGCAGACACAGACATGCAGACAGGCAGACAGACATGCAGACAGACATGCAGACAGACAGACATGCAGTCATTAAGACGCAGACAGGCAGGCAGACAGACACAGACGCAAACAGGCAGGCAAACAGACAGAAAGAAAAACAGACAGACAGACAGGAAGGCAGGCAGGCAGGCAGGCAGATAGACAGACAGACAGGCAGGCAGGCAGGCAGGCAGACAGAGACAGACAGACAGACAGACAGACAGACAGACAGACAGACAGACAGAGGCAGACACAGACAAAGCACAGACAGGCATGCAGGCAGACAGGCAGGCAGGAAGGCAGGCAGACAGAGAGGCAGACAGGTAGACAAGCAGGCAGGCAGACAGACATGCAGACAGGCAGACAGGCAGGCAGACAGGCAAGCAGGCATGTATGCATGAAGACACAGACAGACAGACAGACAGACAGACAGACAGTTACAGATTTCCTTCTAAATGGATAAACTGACAATTAATATCCAATGTCAGAAATCTTGGCCCATTTCTTTACTCTTGCAATCATTATGCACCATCCATCATGTGCCATGCCGATAAGCGTGAGCTGTCATGTTTCGCCATCTCGCTCCATCACCAAAGTCATGGATCAGCTTCCTGTTTCTGTCTCGACCATGCCACGTGGCCAAGCCATCCAGGTATTTACTTCTAGGTCTTCCCCTTGGTCTCTTCTCATCGATCTTGCCAGTTGTCACCAAGTTCTCCATTTCATTTCTTCTCGTAACATGCATTAAAAAATTGACTGTCTACGCCTAATGACTCTAATCAATGATGAATAAAATAACTAACTGATAAGTGTGCACGCGATTTGTTTTTTACTGACTCAATAACAACAACCCACCTGCAATGATTAAACCATTTTTGTCATGTCATTTGAAGAGATTCTGTGCAATTTCAATCTGCGGAAACTGTAAGAACATTGTGAAATATATGTAAAGAAATGCTAGATATGTTCATGTGTGTACATTGTGAAATGTCTCTTATTGTCCAAGCCGTGCGGTTTTGATGATCATGTGTGTCCAGTCCTTCTGTATCATGCTTCCAACAATTTCTGTTCACTGTGTTTAGTCTCCTTGAACAGTATCAATGGTGGTATCAAAGAAACAGGTGACACCCAAATGTGAAATAGAGATAGAAGGAAAATTTCTTCACCAAGTGGATAGTCTTAAATATCCAGGGACATTTATAACATCAGATGGAAGATGCACAACAGAGATCAAGAGCAGAGTAGACCAAGCAAAGGCTGCATTTCAAAAAATGAAGAATATCTCATGCAATAAGTCACTGTCATTGAATGTAAGAAAGAGAGTGCTGAGGTGCTATGTAGAACCTGTTTTTGCTGTATGGCTATGAATCTTGGAATATAAATGAACAAATTAGGAAGTGATTGGAAGCAACAGAGATGTGGTTCCTAAGACGAATGTTGCGAATTCCTTGGACTGTCAAAGTAACTAACGACGAATGCCTTAAAGAGGCTGGCGAAACTAGAACATTATATACAACAATAAGAAAGAGATAACCAGCTTTTTTGGTCATGTGATGAGAAGAGAGGCGCTGGAGAACATCGTGACAACTGGAAAGATCGAGGGGACGAGAGGCAGAGGCAGACCACGAGAAATGATGCTGGATGGATTGCGACGGTGGCATGGAGGAATATCAACGACAGAGTTGATCCAGAAAACCAAGGACAGAGATCTGTGGAGAGTCATGAACGCCTGCGCCAGTCGGCTCTGCACTTAATGATGATGATGATGTTCCTTCCATGCTATGATATCCACCTGTGCAGCATATTCTCCGAAGCTTCAACATAGTTCTTCATTTGTCTTATAATTGCCCATGATCCTCTTCCGTGCCTCAGGATGTACTAAGTGTAGCTAATAAGAAGACTTTTTCTCAGTTTATATGTGATATATATGTACGTATTGATATGTTTATTGTTAAATATTTCCTTCTTATAGTCCATGTCGTGCGGCGTTATTGGTCGTGTCTGTTCACAGCCTTCTGTCTCATGCACTGTCAGTCATTTCTGAAACTGAATTCTCTCCATGTCATGATGTCAAACTCCCCTGCATCTTCTCTGCTACTGCATTTCTTACCCTCAAGTCTTTTCGATGTGACGACATACTAGAGCTTTCCCGTTTCTATGACATGCCTAGAGAATGTAGACTACATTCTTCTGATGCGAGCAACCAGTTCTCTTTGTGAGTTAACTTCTTTCAAGAGATCTTCATTACTCTTTCAATCCGTTCACAATGTTCTTATTATTCTTTTATAAAGCCACATCTTAGCATCTTCCACATAATTTTTTTCTGTTATTTGTTCGCCATTCGCTTCCATACATCAGGATTGTCTCAATACAGCACTAAAGATACATTTTCCTTACAATATATGCGAAATATGTGCAAAAGATATTTTAGACGTGTTCATCAACTGTAAAAACTCGTAAATTCCAATAAAGCGGTCGAGTTCCAAGATCAGTCGAGTCTACTGGAACAGTCTCAGAAAACATGAAGAATAATGACAAGAACTTGCTATGCATGTAATATCTGGAGCAGGACAATGGACAACAAACTCCATGGCATACATTTGACTGAGCTTTGCGTGTCATCTACTCAGCAATGGATTACTTTCAATATGCCAATAAATAAGAGAGTTGGCGATTTAGCTATAGAAGGTGCTTGGTCACAGCAACCTTACTTTCCAAACACATATCGCCAAAAGAAAATTAATAACTACACAGAAAAACCCCGATAATCCCAGGATGACTATTAGCTATTGCATATGACTTAATACGACATATCTGGTAGAAATTAACACGATATAACTGGTACAACTGAACACGACATAACTGATACAACTGAACACGACATATATGGTACAACTTAACACGACATATTTGGTCCAGCTTAACATCTACACACAATGATATAGGTAACCATCATAAGATAATCTACACAGTAACCTTTCGTCACACAGGACAAGAAAATCATGCATTCTAACATAATTAATAATAGGCCAACGCTAGAAAACACACTCGAAACGATAAACAGCGGGACAGAAATCAATATATGAACACGAAGAGCTACGTGCATAGTATTAAACAAAAAGGTATTTAAAGTTGTGCAGTTGTTCAAATGAGTTGAATTATGAACCGACATTAAGTCATTCAGGACATTCCCATACGCGCGCAGTCCTCATCCTCAACAACCAGCGATAAGTCCAAATACTAATGATACCAGTTGCAGTCTGCTCTAGGCGGTGATAATCTTTCTATTCTCCTGCACTACACACGCGATCCCAACGGGCTCCGAACACTTCTGCTTATCATGCACCAATACCCTACCGGACGGTGCAGACCCAGCCAATCTGTCCGCCTGCTCGTTTGCCACCACACCAGCATGTATGCAGAATTAAGGGGGTGATAGTGCCAGAGGCTCGGCTTTAGTGCACCAGGTGAATCCAATCTCGCTCGGCCTCTCTCCACATAGCAGCTAACCTCTGACTGAAAGTGCCTCACAGAGCACTCCTTCGACTACCTCCATCGAGTCTTCGAAAAAAAAACACACTGCACTAGTAAATCGAAAGAGGTTGTCCGAAAAGGAACCCATGAATATGCCAGCACTGGGCAGAGTGTTTAACTGCTTCGTCACGGTGAACTCTGAGGAGAAACAACATACACACACACATGCAGATACCTTACAATGAGCTCATGCCTGGCCAGCAGATATCACAGCATATTTTAGTATTGGAGAAATGAATAATAATTAAAAATTAATGAAAATAGATACAATAAGGCAAACCAACCCATTGGAAAAATGGCACAAACACTAAAGAACAAACATGTATCAATAACTACTTTACAACGCAATCTTCCTACCAACTCAATGTTACCAATGCCAAACCTGGACAATGAGAGAAAAAGAGAAAAGAAAAATCACAACAACAGAAATGGGATTCCTGAAAAGAATACTCAATGTATCAAGAACAGATAAAATCAGAAATAAAGAAATCAGGCATAATGGTGGGGATTATAACTGGGCTAGATTTTATTAGAAGGCAGAAAGTCAAATGGCTTGGCCATGCAAGTAGGTTACCAACTAACAGTTTGTTAGTTAGTTAGTCGAGGTTCCAACTTCACGGCAACGGGTCGTCCCCATTATGCTCCGTTCCTGTGTCAGTGAATATCACACAAAATGCTCCCCACTGTCCAATGTGAAAAGTGGAACAGACAGGAGTCTCGGCAATCCAACAGCCCGCACAGGTACACTGTGCATAATGCCGCCGCCAGAATGCCAACACAAAAGTCCTCCACGAAAACCACAGTTCATCGTCGATGGAATCGGCAGTCACCAGAAAGACCTCATTGACCGGGTTTTCTCACATGGCTCTGTCTCTATCCGCAGGGCGACCCGCCGAAAGCGTCGCATTAAGCACGAACTCCGTAGCTCCAGCGCCGACTCCCAGGAGTCTCCTGAAAAATGCACTCGTGAACCGAAAAGGCAAATCAGTCAATTCAGCAACAGCCGGTAGCCATTGTTCCGAACATGCAGGTCACTGTACAAACAAAAGCGGGACATGTAGAAGCATTCCACGTGAATATCACAGCTCACAGAAGTCGCGCCACGCACTCACTCAGTAGCAGGGCGACGGAACCATATACTACCAGTCCAACATGAGGAAAATGCGAAATGCAAACCGCAGCCACAAAGATAAATACTTCCAGAGGCCAGTAGCGGTTCAATGCCTAACCGTCATGCTAGGGACCGGAAGTTCCGGTTACCAACTAACAGTATACCACAACAAGCAATGATATACAGACCACATGGAAGCAGAAGAAGAGGCCGACCACGTAAAACGATGGACGCAGGGAGTAACAGAGTCTATGGGAATATCGATACATGAAGCCCATACGCGAGCACTCTCCCTCTGTTTATGCTTCACCTCGACACCGCAAGGTACAAGAGGAACATGATTAGATGCGAGGAGATGATGAGAATAATAATTCTACACCATGAACAAAGAAACATAGAAAAAATGCGTCAACACACACATGCGATTTCTCCGCAGGATCTTAACAATACTTAAGATGTCTTTTGTTTCATTTCATTTTATGATATTTTGCCACATTCAAGATATTACTTATGCAGCGAACACAGTTTTAAGAGAACATTCCCATGTGCATAGATCAACACATTGTGGGCACGCACATATATACAAGTTATATAGACTACCACAAGACAGCTCGACAAGTGTTCCTGCTGCACTGATAGCGTTCTTGGAACAAAATCAGACAAGTCATCATTTTTTGTTGCTGTTATGAGAATGTTCACAGCAGGAAATTAAGAACCACGAGCTTTGATGTCTTAGGACGTGTTCCAGAACATTTCTTTTGTTTGTCTCTCCGATTCTCTTCCTGCACATTTTTAGCTTCCATCGATCGTTTAATTTCTGGTGTCAATAATATGTCATTATTGTTTGCTTAAAATCTTCTCAAATATTGCCATGTCATTATAAATAATTTAATTCTTAATAATCTTTAGCCTTTAAATAATATTGAGCTGAGATTCGCTGCTCTTTAACATAAATACAACATAACTTCAACATAAAATAAATACTTGGAAATAATTTTGCAGCATTGGTTTTATCTTTTACCGTTTTGTTTTTCAATAAGCCCTAATGTAACAGCTGACGAGTTGTTGTAATGGCCGTTGTAGTTACGGTGCACATACGCTGAAATTACAGTATAGTATCCGCTGTAGTTACGGAGTATATACGCTATTTTTACAGTGTAATGCACGCCGGTGTAGTGCCGGTCTCCCTGGTCGAGGAGTTAGCAGCTTTCCTCGCAACCCCGAATACTCTCGAGGTCGACGTGAGCGCACGAGAATTGGAAGCGGTTCGAGTCGCTCTAGTGACTTATGAGAGTATGGAGCCGGTCGCTCAGAAAGTCGTGGCGTGCTGATGAGCGTAATCTAGCCTAGGAATCAACATACAGCTAAAAGATGCTGATGTTGACCGCAATATCCTGAAACAGAGTGGAAACGCGGAAATAAAATACACGCTGTAGTTATGGTTGTTGTTTTTTTGTACACCTTGCCGTCTTGACAGACGATAGTTTATTACATTGTGCTTCAAAAAGTCTCAATAAAATAACTACAGCCATGTCGGTAGCGAATGTGACTGATCAGACCAATTCATACCGTAAATGATGTTCACAATGGATGCATGTGACGTATGGTCACTTTCACCATCACGCACCATCTTATGTCTCACACGCTCAGTGTGTGACCTATCTGCAATCATTTTCTCCTTTATCTTTATTCTATGTATTTCTGATCTTTGCCTTCCATGCAACATGTTCATCGGAGACTTGATCCCAATGTGCAATATCAATCATGTCCCGCTTATATACATCTTTGTATCGTTGTAGAGGCTGACCGCGAGATCTCTTACACATCTGCAATTCACCAAATATATGCCCTTTGATATTCTACCATCATCCATCCCCGTAATGTGTCCTATCTATCTATAGATATGAGACATTAAGGGGATGTGTGATGGGTAATATCAAAGGGCATCTTTTTTGGTGAATTACGAAGTAATGGAAAGACTATATACAAATATCTCCATTTCGGCGTCGTCAATAAAGATTGATGGCACCCCATGTGCACCTTGTGACATAATCTCTGTCTTATATTTGTTAAATATTAATTCAGAAAAAAATTGTTAATTCAGAAAAAAACAAAAAAACATTGCAGAATGCAGATAGTAGACATTGTAATTGTTCCTCAGAGAGGGTCATAATTGTAGCATTCTCTGCAAAAAAGTAACTCTCTAATCAGTACCCTCCTAATTTTGGTCTTAGCCTTCTACCTCTGAGCACTGTAGAGACCGCCATCTGAGCGTGAGTAAATGTATATACCACTATCCTGATCACGAAAAGCATATTTCAGTAGAAGTGAAAAGTATATTCCAAATAGGGTGGGAGCTAGTACAAAACCTTGCTTTACTCCAATCTTGATTTCAAACTCTTTTGAAGTAGTACCATAAAACTTTATTACCCTTCATGCCTGTGTGAAACGATTCCATAATGGACAGAAGAGTTGGTGTGAAGCAGATTTTCTTTAATATTTGAAGAGACCCTCACGACTGACCAAATCAAATGCCTTGTGAGGTCGATGAAGGCTGTTCAAGGCATTCTTCTTGCATTTGTCGCAATGAGAATATCAAATCAATTATGGTGTATTTACGCTGTAGTTATAGTTATACTGTATGTACTTTAGTTATGTTAAGTGTCAGGTCTTATTCAGATATGACTTAGCTACCGTATGGCAGTAGACGGTACTACCTGCTTTCTGTTAGCGCCGAACGTTGGGCAGCGATCACCAAACCCGACACCCCCACATTGCGCCAACGGCTTCGGGCGGAGGAGCGCATTTGGGCGAGGAAATGCAACCTAAAAACAAAATGACAGGGCAGGGCAGACCAAGCCCTTGTCTTGTTCCAGACTCATTGATGTTACCTTTCTTCTGGATTAAACTAGACAGGCCGAGAGATGGATCATGCTGCAGGAGCAACACATGATCTCTAAATTCAGCACAGGTTTTGTGTTATGGAGAGGTATAACTCCATTTTACAAACTATCGTCTGTCAAGACGACAAGGTTCCATAAAATGATGTATGTCCTGTAATTACGGTGTGTGTAAACCGTAGTTACGATGTATGTTGTTGTTATGTTTTGTTTGCATATCCTTTACAGGACATCGCTGTCAACATCAGCATCTTTCAGCTGATTGTTGATTTCTTGAAAGATTACAATCAGTAGTTTGCCATTGCTTTCTGAGCGACCGGCTCACATACCCCGTAGGTTTTACCGACGAGGAGAGAACCGCTACCGATTCTCGCGAACATCACGTTACTCACAAGAGTATACGGGATTACGGAGAAAGTCGTGTAACGTCTAGACCAGGGAGACTGGCCACGATGTATGTGCGCTGTAGTTATGGTGTATGTACTTTAGTTGGTGTATGTACGTAGTGGTTACGTTGTAGGTACTGTAGTTGGGGTGTATGATACAGTAGTCACGCCGTACGCACTGTAGTTACACTGTATTACGTTATATGTACTGTAGTTACACTGTATTACGTTATATGTGCTGTAGTTACACTGTATTAACGTTATATGTACTGTAGTTACACTGTATTACGTTATATGTACTGTAGTTACACTGTATTACGTTATATGTGCTGTAGTTACACTGTATTAACGTTATATGTACTGTAGTTACACTGTATTACGTTATATGTACTGTAGTTACGCTGTAGTTACGGTGTGTATACTCAGTAGTTAAGTGTATGTATTACTTTGTGCTGACATTTACATGGGCGAGTCGGAACGACAGATCAATGTCTGAACTCGCCGTTCGCTACGGGAGTGAAAGACTGGCCCCTCTATTTCTCCGTGCGGTCAGGCCTAAAAATATGAAGGTTCAACACTTCACAAACCCACAGTAGGTTTCTGCTGCTTAAAGTTAGATGCATATCCTTTACAGGACGCCGCTGTTAACCGCAGCGTTTTTGGGCTGTTTGTGATGTCTTGGCAAGTTTACGTTCAGTAGTTTGGCATTGTTTTCTGAACTACCGGCGCTCATATCATTGTATAGGAACCAACGCAAGGCGGACTGCTTCCAAATAGCTCGCAGCTGTGTTTTGAACGCGGTATGCGGGATTGTGAATTGCATTCGTAACTTCTTCACCACGGAGCAGGTCCTTCTACTGGTCATGTTTATTTATAATATAAACGTATTGATTGTCAAATAATTACTAACGCGCTTTGTCTGCTCCATGGTGCTAATATAGTCTACTAACAAGTTATAGGTTTCACAGAATAGAGAATCGACTTTATTGTTCTTGGCTCTGAGTTTGTTTCCCAACAGGTTCGATCTTCTGCCAGCCATCCGAAAGTGTTGCATTGAGAATGAACCCCCCGTAGCCCCAGCGATAACCCCCAGGTATTTCTGGAAAAAATTGGCACGAGCGAATGAAATGAAGTTCGAACACTAACTCACAACTTTCGAAGCGCGAGGTTATGTGGCCCGACCATTTTGCCATTGAAATCCATTGACTTATTTTAAAACAATGGCATACATTAAATTAATCTTCTTCATTTATCTCATTTCATCTCATCGTGTTCCTCTTGTACCTTGCTGTGTCGAGGTAAAGTATAAACAACGGGAGATTGCCCGTTTCTGGGCTTCATGTATCGGGATTCTCATGGACTGCTATTCCCAGTGTCCAACGTTTACGTGGTCGGCCTCTTATTCTGCTTCCATTTGGTCTGTGCATCATTGATAATCACCAATAAATAAAGCTATTAACTGCAGTGAGAGAACAAACAACTGTTAACGTACTGACAGGCACTCTGCTATCCTGACAAACGATGTATGTGAAATGGAGTTATACACTCCCCCCCCCCCCCACCCCACCCCCACCCCCCCCCCCCCCCCCACCCCATGGCACAACGCTTTGGCTTTATTTATGGATCATGTGGTGCCCATGCAGCATGATCTAATGTAATAAATAGATCATATATTGGTAATTTGTTAATGAAACACGGGCACCAAACAGACAAGCCGAAAGATAGTTGAATATAAAAGAAATCTACTCGTAATTTTAAGAGGAAAATGTAACAATTACCATTGACAGACAGTAAAACGACTGAGATGGTCGTTCAGATGGTCCAGAAGCAAATGAAACAGGTAAACTGGTTATGGTGGATGTTCAGAATGTTCTGGACATGGTCTTGAAAGGAAATACAGATCCGGCCACCACTATTATATTATAGTCCATGGCAGATACTGTTGTTGGGGTGAGAAGTGTTTCAGCTTCACATATTCTAGGTTACGGCGTAAGTAGGCCTTGTCGTCAAATCCTGTCCCCCTTTATTTCCAAGATCATAGAAATTCTGAAAAGTGTGTGGGGAAAAAATAATAACTATGGGGCGGGATCGAACCCTAGTGCCGTCTTGTCGGGGAACAATAATCATGCCATGTCTGGGGATACAACCCAGTTCCCATCCTTGACAGGTCTGGGCGCTTACCCCTATACCACTGCGTCTTACCTTCCCTCCCCAGCCCTAGGAACAGAGCTGAATGTTTCCGGTGCTAATTAATCCACTCGTTTGAAGTGATTGAGATTCCTCTATCCAATATCTATCTACAGAACCTGTTTTAACTTTCTCAATCATAGTGGACAATCACTTAGTATAATTGCAGAACATGGCTTTCAGACTCAAGCCTTTGTTACAGTCTAGATTCTCATTGTCGATATAGCTTATGTGGTCACTGTAGTGTCATTGTCATGGTTTAGAATGGCATTGTGTTTTCTGGTGTTAGTTTTATGATGAAGGCTTATCGCTGCAACGTCCTTTGTTTTCCGTAATTGTGTTTTGCAAAGCTGCACTATACGCAGTTATATTATTTCAAATAAATACAAAAAATAACTTAAATAAATAATAAAGCAAGACCAGGAATCTCTAAACAAAGAATGGAACACTCAATATCCATTTGAAGATGACATTATTTAAATTCAAAATGCATGCACGCAACATATTAACAACAATAAATAAATAATCTTGGAGCCATTAATACGAAATCCATAAAACAACAACACTAATTGTCTGGACAATTAGGGTTACGCATATTTCATAACATCAATTATTGCGGAAAATTAATATCCACAAAATCAGAAATAATAAAACAGCTATCTAAAATGATTACAAAATAAAATTGAATAACGAAACTGCTCAACAAGTCTGTAAGTAAACATTAACGGACCAATTCCCATGTTAGAGACGTGTTAGGTATATGGTGCTAGCCTCCTGGTTTTCATTATTCAATCCACGATTGATTGACCACCGGTACATCCCAGGACACTACATAGTACAGGGAGGCACAGCTATACGTCGCTTCGGTTTACGTCGTTTCGCTATAACTTCGTGGTCACATAGGGGACATAACTTCCCTTTACGTCGTTACGTTCCGCCATAACGTCGTTTTGAGGCTGGCGATCGAGCTGTTGATATCGGTAAAGTCCATGGTTTACCTCCAACCACGGTAAGGACAATTCGTGCAGGTGCCGACAAAATCAAAGAGGGTGCTAAAAACGTAACCCCTTTGAGTGCTTCGAAGATCACTCATACCAGAAGTACTCTTATGGACAAAAATGTGTAATTGCAACTTTCAAAAGTTATTATTTCCGCACACCTTCTCACGGCTCATCAAGGCACCGACGGTAAAGGTAAGCCTACCATTAAGAGATTCCGCCGAGATTACAACATCCTCATTGACAACATTGCGGATTCATGGAGTGAGGTAACGTCAGCATACATGAATGCTAAGTGGCAAAAACTGTGGCCAGAATGTGTGCACGACTTGTGTGAATTTGACGACGTTCATGCTATTCGACGAAAGATCGCTAACTTAGCTACTAAAGCTGGCTTTGAAGGGATGAAGGAAGCTGACATTGATGAGTTGCTTGCACCACATGCAGAAGAGTTGCATAATGAAGACCTATTGGAATTCGACGTACTGATAGCTCAACAGGAAAAGGAGCACCCTGTTTCAATTCCAACCCCCACCCCCTCCCCTCTCAAATGTTGACAACTGAGCGTTTGTCACTATGCTTTCAATTGACTGGTGTGGCAATGGACATAATTAATGAGGATAACCAGAACAGAAAAGGGAGCTCCAATGCGTCGAGGGCAGTAACAAGCGCCATCAACTGTTACAGGGATATTTACATAGAGAAAAGGAAAAAGGCTGTGCAGCAGACATTGGACATATTTTTTGTTCAGGCAGAGAAGAACCAGGAAAAGAGGCAGGAAGAGGTTACAGTTTCATCCTCAGATGAAGAGTCAGAATTTAATGCCTCTACGTCCCGATAACTCTATCACTCGCCCTCCAACCCACCTCTATTTAGCCAATAAATATTAACAGCCATCAAAATAAACATTGCATAATACATTATATTTCATTTGATTCTATGGGAAATAATGTTTCGCTATACGTCGTTACACTCAACTTAGTGTTTTCCAAGAACATAACCCCGGCTTAACCGAGGCCCCCCTGTACCATTAACTTTAGGCTGGTTCATCAAAGACGCAGGAGCCATATAGAATACGGACAACAATAGAAAATGCAAGAATGTTAGGGTATATAGGCGGGCTTGCGTGTACAGTTTAACCTGACCCTGTGATTTGTTGCAGACGACAGGCTGGAATTACAGTGATTATCACTTTCAATCTCTTTATTGTCTGGTGTGGTCATTCATCTCTTTTTCTGTCGCCAAACAGAAAAAAAGTATCTATACATAACAACTGCCATGAATTAAATAAGTTGTAGAGTGTTGTTTATCAGTAACAGAATCGTGCCGTGCCACTGAAATAGTCACATTTCATTAACTTTAATCAGCGAACGTGCAAAGCGAGATAACCCGATAGGGCATATGTTATTGGAGAACGCGGTAGTCATAGAAACCAGACTGCAGTATAAAGTAAGTTGAATGAATTTTTAAATGTGTTGCGTCTACGTGCAAATAAATGTGTATCTTTTCTCTGGCAATATACGGATGTGAGTCTTAAATCATTTTGCAACCACCGAAGAAGCAAAATGAAGCTTTTGAGCTTAAATAAGAGAGAAAAATCAGAAATGAAGAAATCAAGATTAAAGTTGTGTTATAGCAGCAGTAAATTTAATCAGAAAACAGCAAGTTAAATGATTTGGCCATATAACAAGGCTACAAACTAACAGTATACCACAACAAGCAATAATGCACAGACCAAACGAAACCAGAAGAAGAGGCCGACCATGTAAACGATGGATAGAGGGAATAATACTAATAGAATCCATGGGAATCACGATATGTAAAGAACACAAAAGGGCACTCTCCCGCTGTTTATGTAGCAACTCGACACAGCAAGGTACAAGAGGAACAAGATGAGATGAGATGAGCTTAAATAATAAATACAAATTCTTAGAATATGTTGGAATAATAAGAAGACTAATGCAAACATTCTGGAGGATTTGAACATCGGAGAAATCCGGCCCACAAACAACGGCATGCCTTGACAAATGTAATAGTTTGACCACATGAAACGTTACGGTGACTTTGACAGAAGAGTGATGGAAGGTGTGGTTCCTTGGAGAAGAGGCAGTCGACAAGCACGACGATGTAGACACCTTGGGCATGAAAATGGGCCAGGAAGGGGAACTGGCCACGGGATCGAGCTACTTTCTGTGCCGTGATGGGGGTTGTCTTCTACAAAGACCCTGATATATAATGTGAGATGTTACATACAACGAGAAACAAAACGTTTTGAGGTGTTACATGGAATATGTACTTTTGTGTGGGTCTGAAACGTGGGCAATGAGCGGACAAGCTGATAAACATCTAATGGGAGTCGAAATGTGGTTTCTCAGGAAAATGCAAAGAATATCATGGACAGGTAGAAAAAACAATGAGCAAGTTGTACAAAAAGCAAATGAAAATCGTATACTGATTAGAGAAAGTAGACGTAATTAATTCAATATATTTTGGACGCGTTACGAGAAGAAATAAATTAGACAACTTGGTTACAATTGGCACGACTTAAGGGAAAAGAACAAGGGGAAGGCAGAGAAGCAACTATCTTGATATCTTCGCCATGTGGCATGGACTAGACAAAAACACCGAGCTGATCAACCACTGTTGTAATCGTATGAGATGGAGAAATATGACCGCCCTCGCTTATTGGCATGGCACATAATCATGATGGTGATGATATATACTGGTGAAGACAGAGAAAAAGACTGCATAATTTCGTAAATAATCATACTGATTATGCATTAACGGAGAAAACTAGGTACACTTGGATTTCAGTTGTCTACACTTCCTTTGCTTGCAATGTTTAACATGAATGTAAAGATTAAACAGTACAGTCCAGCGCGTTTGTCGATTGATTTAGTATTATTCATCATAATGGAGCCACAGTAGTCTGGTGGCTAGCCCATTCGCACTGCGAGCGCTAACAAGTCAAGTCGCATTATTCTGTCAAGAAGCCTGATACGCGGGAAAATGTCATGAGGAAAGTCCAACAACAAGAAACACGCGGCGGCCAAAATGTGCAGCGTGGGAACCGACAACAAGAAGAAGAACGTCGAGAGCCTACCTGCTAGCTGCATCAAAGAGCCTGATACTACAGCCATTACTGAAGCTACTATGAGGGAGAAGATTGACAGCCCAACACAGTCAAGAACCAAGACAGCAGAGAAGAAGGAGGAGAAAGACACCAGAGTCGGAAACACTGACTCAAAAACAGTCCGATGGGTTGTCAAGCGTATTCCTGTGGAGCTGACAGATGAAGAAATCATGAAGCAGCTATGTGAAGAGAATCTTCACATCCGATTCTTGAAGGCGGAGCGGCTTCTCACCTACTCCAAGATACCTACAACCCTGGCAGTGGTGACATCGGAGGGCAGCGAGATGCCGACCACAGTGTCATACAACAAAAGAATGCAGCAACCAGAGAGATTCATCCCAAGAATCACTCAATGTTCCAGATGTCAGAAGGCCGGCCACAGCAGAGCTACGTGTCGCAGTAAGACGGAAATCTGCCGACTCTGCGCTCTCACCACGCCTTCAAGGAGTGTCCGCTGGCCAAGATGGACACGGACTTCCGAGCACCCAACAACAAAAGAAAGTGCGCTAACTGCCTGGGCAAACATGGAGCAAGATACCTGGGCTGTCCGTACCTGCAGAGACATAGAGACGTCTTAAAAATCGCCATCATCACAAAGACACCATTCAAGGAAGCAATGCAGAGGGGCGAGACAGCCACGGGTATAGCACAAGCTGAAAGAGATCAACTTCAAAAGCAGATAGACGATTTAGTTAGTTAGTTAGTTAGTCGACAGATCATCCTCGTTGCACATCGGACCATTCAGTCCATAAGTGCTCGGATCCCCTCCTCAGCAAATCCCGCAGCGTGTAGCGGCTAACGACGCCAGTTCTGTGTTGGTTTATCAATCTTCTTTGGCTTCCTGCGTAGTGTTCTTGTTTGGCCACCCCTCTTTTAATTTGCTGCTCTCGCAGTCTGGCCATTGTTGTAGATTCACAGTCATCACTTGGTTCTCGCAAAAGTCTCACTTCTCGTAGAGCATTCAGAATGTCAGCCTGGTCCATGGCGCGTCCGCCCTCCACAGTAGCCTCACCTGCGAGCTTGTCAGCCCGCTCATTTCCTTGTACTCCCGCATGACCTGGCACGAAGATGAAACTAATCTTTGCCAGCCGAGACCGCTGCAGAGGCAGCAACCATTCTCTTCGGATCGACCCCTCCTCTATCCTCTTGATCATGTTCATTGAGTCGCTAAGGAAACAAGCCCTAGTGAATGGCTGTGTCTCGAGCCATGTTATTGCTTTACTTACTGCCATGACTTCCATGGTCAGGCTACTTGTGGTTTCAGTGAAAGCACCAGAGTCCTCCTTCACAATTCTCCCTCCGGCCCGAGCTGTAAAGGCCCATGAGCTTCTCACATGTCGGACGACCGACCCATCTGTGTAGATGACCGCGTCACTGTCTAGCGAATTCTCGAAAATCAACGCTTGTACTTCAGCCTCCACAGCAGCCGGATTTTCTTGTCTGCATTTTCTATCTAGTTGGATGCAAACTGAAAAGGATGTGCAGAAGTCTGTTGGCACTTGCACCCACTCCTCGCCAGGTTCTAAGTCCTCAAGTGAACACACCTGTTGAAGAATGTCTTCGGCTTGACCCATCCACGACCGTCCTCTTTTTAACCTGCTGCCCTTCACCTTCATAATTTCACTATGCAGTGGATGTTGTGTGTTTCCGTTAACTCTGAGGTAGGCGCGTGCTCTGCAAACTTGTATTCTGTCTTCAATGGTTGGAAATCCAAGAAGGAAGAGCATCGCCCTGCATGCTGTATCTCTTGTACATCCAAGAATAATGCGCATAGCTTCATTCTGTATCCTTTCCATCCTTTCTATCTGCTTATGGCTGAGAGTCAGGATTGCCATTGCATACTCCAAAACAGACATGACCAGCCCCTCGTACAGAAGACATAGATGGCGCTGCTCACAGTTTGCTGCCGCCATCACCCGCATCGCTGCCAAGCCCCGCTTGGCCTTTGTTATCACCTGGTCTATGTGCACATTATAAGCAAGGCTTCGATCAAACCGTATCCCCAGGTAATTCATTGCCTGCGTTCTTTCCACCGTCTCTGAACACAGCATTACAGTTGGTGTTGGATTGTTGACAATATGATTATTCAACGAGAACCAAGTCACTGTTGCCTTTGTTGGGTTGACCATTGCCCCAGCTTCATCACACCAAGTACTTATGCGATTGAGTTCGGTTTGTAGTTCCACAGCAACCTCCTCTCTATCCTTACCCTGACGATACACTAAAACATCATCGGCATATGACAATGTCCTGCCAGGTCCAGTGATCTGCTCACTGGTAATTCTCACTGTGTAGGCGTTGAACAGTACCGGAGATAATGGTGATCCCTGTGGTAGGCCAGGATATATTGTTGTTGGTTCCGAAGTCCAACTGCCACATCTAAGATAGACGAGTTGAAGAAACAAGTCAAAGCACTGCTGACGAGGACACCGACCAGTGATAATGAGAAGCTGCTGGCCGACATGAAAGAAATCCAGCACGACATCAAACAAGAGATCCAGCGCTTGGCTGAGATGAAGAAGGAGAACGAAGAAATCCTACAAATGATCAAGACCGAAAGAGAACTGCATAGAGCTGAAATGGAACTCTTTCAAAGCAAACCAGCAGAATCCATACAAGAACCCACAGAGAAACCGCAAAATGAAAACCAAGATACCGAGCCTGAACCGCAAGCTAAAGCCAGCAGCCCAACCACAACTCCCAAGAGGGAACTACTATACTGTCGGATCTCTGAAGGAGGCAAAGAATGCCCAGTCGACAAGGAGGAACTCAAGCGCGAGGAATTCAGAAGGCGCTGGGAAGAAAAAGAAAAGAAGAAGCCTAAAAAACTCCGGGGGAAACCGATGTTATACCCAGTAGTACACTACAACCGAGAGGCCGACTTCGAGTACTATATCGAGGACGGTATAATCGTCCCATGGCTGACCACGGAGGACGAAAACGCTAGGCAGCAGATACGCAAACGCAACAAGGAGGAAAATGAATACGTCGAAAAGGTCCTCCAGAAAATACACAAAAAATGAAATAAAATACCAAATAAAAAGTCCTTTTAAGGACTGCAACCAGTCAAGCCTGGAGCCTGCACCAACAACGAAAACAAAAGGAAACATGCACACAAGACAGCCGCCGACCGATCCCGCAGCTGGAGTGGGATCACGAAAAGTCCTTATAAGGACTGCAGCCAGACGAGCCAGGAGCCTACACCAACAAAGAAAACCATAACAACAGAAGAGCACAAAGGATAGCCGCCGACCACTGCTGACGTCACAGACACAAACGCTACATAACCAGTCCGAGATAGGACTCACAAGACAAGAATTAGGGTGAATAAACCCACAAAAAACCACGTACCTCAACAATAACCACAGCTGATGAAGCAGGTTAGACGAGGTCGAATTTGGAATTTTTGTTTTTGAAATGGAATCGGAATCTGGTGGCTAGACACAGGTCAGAATGGCTTTGGGTTCGATCCGCCGAAGTGCAAATTCCAATTTGTAAAATTGACTCAGGATCCCAGGTGGACCTAGCTAGAAATTGTACCAAGAAATGTCTTGGACAGTCAAGGCGGTCGGTATGATACTGAGCACACTGTTGACCCAATGTCGATTGGTCTATACACATATGATTTAGCAGATTAGACTAAATGTCCCTATTGCGTGTGTTAGGGCCTTTACTTTTTTACTTAGCAAGATCATGTAGCAGATCCCTTGCAGAACATCGCACTCATCACAGTTCACCGACAAGACTCTCTATCCGTCGCCAGTTTCTTTGTCTCTTGCATGTTTATGCTCAAGGTGTTTTGAACGTCCTGTCCACCTTCGTAGATCCGCGCCCCTTCTACCAGTAACTCTGATGTCCATTACCGTTCTTTTCAAACCATTGTGATGTTTAATATTGGCCAACTTATCTGTTTCATGCTCAGGGTATTTTCAATTGTACTTATTAGTCCATTACCGCATATGGACAACACTCACCTTCGGATTAATAAGACTGTGAGGGTTAAACCATGGGCAGCTTCTTTGGTGGCTGACTAGTCACAGGACTATCAGGTGATGGACCCTACTATAACTTCTCCTTGAGGTTGAAGGGGGTAGGGGTAATGGTGAAATCGAATCGAATCGTATAGTCTTTTCAACGTCGTGTGTCCGTCTTTGTGATGTTTTGTGCTGGTCAATCTCCTCTTTTCTTTCAAGAACTATGCTTTCCTTCCGGTCCCAGCATGGCGGATAGGCAGTGAAACGGTAAAGGCCTCTGGGTGTTTATGCTCGTGGCTACTGTTGCATTCGCATTTTCCTCACGCTGGACTGGTAGTTTACGGTTCCGTCGCCCTGCTACTGAGTTGAGAGCGTGGCGCGACGCTGTGAGCTGTGAAATGTGTGTGAAATGCTTTTGAATCTGCCCGAGGTTGTGGAGCGTGGTCTGCATGTTCAGAGCATTGTCGAAGGGCATGTCCCAGAATTGACCGGTTTTTGTTCCTTATGCAAAAATGTGTGGCGGCTGGTCTTCTGGTTGACTGCCGCTTCTTTTGACGATGAACCGTGCTTTCATGGAGGACTGTTGTTGTGGCATTCTGGAGACGTCATTATGTACAGTGAAATGGGTTGTTGTTTTTTTACATCTGTTCGATGTGTTGTGGTATGATCTTCATGCTCAAAATGGCATAGCTGTTTAGACAACATCTAGAAACGAAACAACAACATCCAGAAATATCTGCAAATGTGGCGGCTGGCGTGTCGCAGCAGAAGCAACCGGTTTTCTTGCCTTATGCAGAAATGTGTGGCTGCTGGTTTTGCTATTGACTGGCTTTCCCATCGATGATGAACTGTGTTTTCGAGGAGGACTTTTATGTTGGCATTCTGGCGACGGCATTATGTACAGTGAAGTGTTTCTTTACATCTGTTCGAGGTTGTTATGTATCGGAGAAAAATGGCATGGTGGCTAGAAAACTTCTAGAAGCGGAACAACAATGTCTAGAGACATTGAGACCTTGTTGGTGAATATCTGGTTGGGAAAGTGACTGCCAGTTCCATCAGGGGCGAATTTTACTATTCGTAGAAGACTTTTGTGGTGACATTCTGGTTGTGGCATTTTGCACACTGTGCCGGAGAGGGCCATTGTTTGTCGAGACTTCTGTCTTTCCCACTTTTCACATGGGGCACTGAGAAACATTTTTTGTGATATTCACTGGCACGGAAACGGAGCATAACGGGGACGACCCTTTGCTGTGATGTTGGAACCGCGACTAACGACTAATGACTAACGTTCATTCTAAAACATTGTGTTTAATACGACCAACGAATTTGATGTCCGAAACACGATAGTCGAGTCCCAGTGATGACAGAATATGTTGTGATCAATAAGGTGATAGGGTCACATAACCATACCACGCGTCGTTGAACCTCACACATCTCCAAGTCAATAACAATATAACAGATGAGTACATTTGTCAAGTTTTCATGTAGTTGTTCATGTGTATGTTTGCACGAGTGTGTGTTTGTTGTTTGTGTGCTGACGATGGCTTTGACCGCAGAGTCCATTTTGTCACTTGTGATCGCATTTTAATCAAATGCACAGGTTCTAGAAAAACTTGGATGAGAGGAATAAACTAGAGGCAAGTTAAATATTTCGGCGACGTTAGAAGACACAACACTTATAAAAACGATACTGGAGGGTAAGGTCGAAGGCAAGAGGTAGACAACTATACAAATTGTAAGATAACATCAAAAGATGGACCAATAATCTGACAGAAAGTACAGTCAGGAAGAGAGACAGTGTTGGAGATCCTTTGCAGCCAACCTTCACAGTGGAGACAGCACCTGATCGATTGATAGATTGATTGTATTTTAATCAGGCTTAGCAATTCCAATTCTCGTTTTTGTTGATTATTTCACGGGGATTACCATGGCTTTGCAGATGGGCTACCGTGTGTATTTCTGAGCTGTATCTATAATACAATAACATAACTTAAGGGTGCTAAGATCACCTGTATTCCCTGTGCCAACATACGGGTGTGGAGCTTGGATATTTGACAAAATAGCTGTAAAAGCACATACGCACCTTTGAATATAAGTTTTATATAAAGAACCTCTTTTCGTGTATGGCAGTGAATATTGGAGTGTAAATTAACAAATTATGATGAACCTTGAAACAAAAGAGATGTGTTTCCTGAGACGAATGTTGTGAAATCCTTGGACTGCCAGAGTAACTAACAACGATTGCCTGAAAGAGGCTAGTGAAACTAGAACATTATATTCAACAATTAGAATAAGACACAAATCTTTCTTTGGTCATGTGGTGAGAAGAGAGGCATTAGAGAACATCGTGACGACTTTAAAGATCAAGGAGAAGAGAGACAGGGGCAGACCAAGAGAAAGGATTCTGGATGGACTGAGACGGTGGCATGGAGGAATATCAACAGCAGAATTGATCCAGAACACCAAAGACCGAGATCTGGGGAGAGACATGATCGCCTAAGCCAGATGGCATGGCACTTGATGATGATGATGATGATGATGATGATGATGATGATGATGATGATGATGATGATGATGATGATGATGATGATGATGATGATGATGATGATGACGATGATGATGATGATCTGGTCGAAAAAGAAACAAAAATAGAAGAAACAGATGTATCCAACAAAATCTCAGAATAGAAGAGAGCTGTTTATCAAGGGAAATTCAGGTGAGGAAAAATAAGGCATTGTGGGCATATCACAATACAGGAAATTCCAATAAGTTAAGTATGAAGAGAAGCAAACCAGGGAAGAGGAAAAGGGGAGTATCAGAACCTAGATTGAGTTTGGATGGCGTATGAAAGATACATTTCCAAAGGCTGTTATTGGAGAAATGTTCAGCACAGAACATGCCACTGAACAATAATGACCTTGGCTCACAGCTCGACCCATCCTAAAATGGGTTACATTAAATTTCATGAGAAATAAAGGCGACCAGTATGATGTGGACATCACCCATCAAGTGCCGATTGATATATAAAATACTGGATTAGAACCATATACCGAATATGCCGTGTGGTGTTTTAACTGACTAGGAAAGTCACGGCACGAAGTAACATCAGCAAGAACAATGATTGGCAGTACAAGAGACCTAAGGCTATATAGACAGACATGGTCACCAACACCACTGGGCATGGACTACAAGAAGATTGCAGCACACGAGACAGACAGAATCCGGAATCAAGAATCAAGAATCTAAAAATCAGGGTTAAACCCACAATAACCACGAACCTCAACTCTAACCAAGGCTGAAGAAGCAGGCTGAACGAGGCTGAATTTGGAATTTTTGTTTTTGAATCAAGTGAAGTGAGAGAAAAGATGTGGACAGACATGAACATCAACACCGTAGTCCAAAGTAATCAGAATAAAAAGAAGAGGGGAAGGGAGGAGGTCCGTCTGTTCTCACATGGCACGACCACACTGCTGTAACAATTTTATCCGTTGACAAATGAAAGCATCTCACAAGAAATGCGCGGCGCATTAGGCTGTTTTATTTACGTAACTAAAAATGCCTAATGAGATTTCTTGATCGCAACCTAGGGCAAATGTGATCAGATACCGGTATTATGGCGGAAGCCATGTTGATATGAGATCTTGAAGACTCGTAGAAAGCGGACACTCCCCAGAGAGAGCTTTAAAAAAGCGCACTTAAAAAGAGGATATATGAATCCGCCATAAGGAAACGTTTCAAAACAATCGAATAAAACATATGTTTGCGGAATGGTGCACAACTATAACTGCTCTTGGAATACAACTATATGTTATCTGTCTCACTTGAAGGCACATATCCTCATCATCATCATTCAGTGCCTTGCCTGGCTTGCGTAGGCATTCATGCCTCTCCATAACTTACGATCTCCCACGTCATGGATCATTTCGTGTGTTGATTCCCTTTCCTGTCATGACACAAGACTGTCAAGAATCTTCTCACGCTGTCTTCCTCTATCTCTCTGTCTGCAAATCTTTCCGGTTGTCACAACATGTTCCAGTTTTTGTCTTTCCATAACGTGGCCAACAATTGATGACTGCCTCTTTCTGATGTCTAGTGATAAGTTGTCTTTGCGACTCGGCTTCAATTAAAACGTCCTGACTGCTCATTTTGGGAGTGCAATTAAATTTCAGTATTCTTTTATAAAACCACATCTCCAAGGCTTCCGTGGATTTTTTCGCCTGCTTACTAATTGTCCAGGATTCGCAGACGTATGTTAAACCTGGTTCTATGTTATATGCAAGAACTCTTTTTCTAACTTTTCATCCATCCATCATGTTCCTTGCCAACAAGCGTGGGCGGTCATGTTTTGCCATCTCACTCGATCGCCATATTCGTGGATCAGCTCCGTGTTCCTGTCTCGACCATGCCATGTGGCCAAGCCTTTCATGTATTAACTTCTTGGTCTCTTCACTTCGATCTTGCCAGTTGTCACCAAGTTCTCCAATTCATTTCTTCTCATAACATGCCCAAAATATGTGACTGTCTACGTCTAATGACTCTAATCAGTTTATAATCTTCATTTGTTTCTTGAAGGAATTGTTCATATCACAACTTTCAGTAACAATGACTTATTGCACAAAATGTTCTTCGTTTGATAGAATACAGTTTGTGCTTGTCTCATTCTGTTCTTTATCTCAGTGCTATATCTTTCATCTGTTGTTATCCATGTGCCTAGATATCTGAAATACTGCACTTGTCCCAAAATAACGTCCTGCATTTTAATTTAGGCACAGTCTGTTTATTTGATAAACACATATTGTATTTTTCTTAAAATTAGTAGAATATCCTTTACAGGACATCACCGTCAACACAATTATTGTTGGCTGTTTGTGGTCTCTTGGCAAGTTTACGTTCAGTAGTTTGCCATTGCTTTCTGAAAGACCGGCACCCATACCGTTTAGTAAAAATCCGTAAGGTTAGTCTGCTGCCAAATCGGCCGCAGCTATTTTTTGAACGAGGGTATGCGGTATTACGAACTGCGTCTGAAACGTCTTCACCACGCGTCTAGCATAGTGCTACAATCGCATCAAATATAGACTGCCTAGATGTTCGAGGAGCGGGAAGAATCAAGAATCAATCCAATCAAACCAAGAATCGATCAATGTTCAAGATGTCAGAGGGCCGGCCACAGCAGAGCAGCATGTCGCAGTACGATGGAAATTTGCCTGTACTGCGCCGATCCCCACGCCTTCAAGGAGTGTCCGCTGACCAAGCTGGACACGGACTTCCGAGCACCCAACAACAAGAGAAAGTGTGCCAACTGCCTGGGCAAGCATGGAGCAAGATTACTTGGGCTGCCCGTACCTCCAAAAACACCGAGACGTTCTAAAGATTGACATTACAACAAGGACAACGTACAAGGAAGCAAGTTGGAGGTGGGAACGAGCCACGGGCATCTGGCAAGATGAAAGAGCACAACTACAAAGCTAGATCGACGAGTTAAAAAAACAAGTCAAGCTTCTGCAAACACCGGCACCGACCAACGACAACGAAAAGCTGCTCGTGGAAATAAAAAAGATCCAGCTAAACATAAAACATGAGGTGGAGCACTTGGTGCAGACCACAAAGAAGAATGAAGAGATTATACGAGACATCAAAGCGGAGAGAGAACTACATAAAGCCGAAATGGAACTTCTCAAAAACAAACCAACAGAAACCACACAAGAACTCACAGAGAAACCGCAAGATGAAAAGCAACAAGAGACCGAACCTGAACCGCAAGCTAAAACCGCCAGCAGCCCAACCACGGCGCTCGAAATAGTCAAAGGGAAGCCAATATCCAGCCAGACATCCGAAGAAAACCGAGATGAGCACCCTGACAACGGCAGAGAGGACGCACCGATACCGCCTGTTTTTACCGATGAAGAAATCGCAGAGATAAAAAGGACATACGAACTCAAGTGCAAGGAATACAGAAGGCGCATGGAAGAAAAAGCAAAGAAGCATCAGAAACGCAAGGGGAAACCAATGCCCTGCCGTATCGCTGAAGAACCAGATTTATACGAGGATGACGAACACCCATGGCAATACTATATAGATGACGGAGAGATCGTCCCATGGCTGACCACAGAGGAAAACATCGAAAGGCAACAGCAACTCAAACTCGACAGTGAAAACAGGCACAAGGAAGAAAATGACAACATCGAAAAGCTGATACAGAAAATACTCAAAAAAGGAGGCAAAAAGACCAAATAAAAAGTCCTTATAAGAATTGCAACCAGTCAAGCCAGGAGACTTCACTTACTGAATATGCCACCAGAGGAGACGGGAACAAAGGACAGCCGCCGACCGATCCCCCAACTGACGTCACAGACACAAACGCTACATAGCCAGTCCGAGATAGGACTCAGTCGTAAGAGCGCACAAGACAAGAATCAGGGTGAATGAACCCACAAAAATCACGGCTCTCAAATATAACCACCGCTGAGGAAGCAGGTTAGGCGAGACCGAATTTGGAATTTTGTTTTCGAAAATTAGAATTTGAATTGGCTGAGCGGGTGGCCAAACGGCTAGAATGCCGGATTATCCTTCGGGAGACTCGGGTTTGAGTCCTCGGTAAGGTGTGGAGGTTTTATATTTTTTCTGTCGGGGGAAAACAAATGCACTCTAATTTGCACAGCCAACGGCGACTGCACTAGCCTTAATTACTAGCCTTAGTGGCCTTAATTCCTCAGGCTCAAGACCCCCCCTGCCATACACGGCAAGGTACTATATTGGCAGTAAATGACAGCGTTTTTTTTTTTTAATTTTATATATTCGTGGTGGTGTTCCACCAACAGTACAGTGTTCATCTCTACTCGAAGAAACGAGACGGTGCAAACTAAGCTTTAAAGGTTTTACAAGCTGTGGAATCAGAAAGTTTATTCTCTCTCTCTCTCTCTCTCTCTCTCTCTCTCTCTCTCTCTCTCTCTCTCTCTCTCTCTCTCTCTCTCTCTCTCTCTCTCTCTCTCTCTCTCTCTCTCTCTCTCTCTGGATCATGGGGTAGTGAATAGCACTCATAGCCATCTCAAATGTTTCTATGCAGAATTTTGTGAATTTCAGATCGCAGTAACAATTTACTTCCTTGGCGATATACTACGCTGAACAATGAATACGCTAAATATGTGTTAGTTTCACTTAAATAGCTTCTTTACCAGACATTACAGTCTCATGGATATCCAGCCGACTTCAACAACCGTCACTGCCAGCCACACAAACCCACCCCCATAAAATCATCGGTTCCCAATCTTCAAGTGTTTCTTCAGCTTTTTTTTTTTAAATTCGCATATCCTTTTACAGGACATCGCTGTCAACAGCAACATCTTTCAGCTGTCTGTTGATTTGTTGGCAAGATTACGCTCAGTAGTTTGCAATTGCTTTCTGAGCGGCCGGCTCAGTTATCCCGCAAGTCACCAACGAGGGACGAACCGCTCCCAGTTCTCGCCCGCTACGAGACTGCGTGATAAACGGGATTACGGAGAAAGTGGTGTAACCCCTCGGCCAGAGAGACCGGCATGAAACGAATACATGATCGAATTAAAACATCAGTAACCCAACATTCTTTACTGCTGAACTAGTGATTAGATATAAAACCACCCCGACACCTACTCTATCTGTAAAAGAATCATTGTCTCCGTACATCAAATCAAACTGCGTTTATCATTCTCAGTGTTAATACCAAGTAATTTACGTAGGTAGAATGGACAAACAAGTAACAAATCGAGTAGCGAAACATAAACAAGAGTGGGTGGAAAAGATAGTTAATCAGTTCACAGGAATAACTGTGCTGTCGAAAGGCTATAAATTGCCGTCATCGTCGATTTCTCAACCTCTAATAAAATGCGGTCATAGCGCGAACAAAGAAAAAAGAGTTTCCTTTACAGTATTCGATTAACATTAAAATATTGCTCAAGGCGTTATCAATTAAGCAATTCCAGCCGATGTTGTGCAAACAGAAACAGTTCATTGTCAATTTTAAATTACCGTGGGGACAACAGATGTTCTACATTCGAATAATACCCGTGACTGTGTTTTAGTTTTTTCAGCCAAAGTATTATTAACTTATTCACTTCATATGATAAACAACTCTGCAGTACCTGAGGAGATGCAGCGAAATATGCCAGGCGATAAATAGTGCAAACATATTATTTATTTTGTCTGTGTTTACATTCACTAAGGGAATATATTTTGTTGAATGTATGTCCTGTTATGCTATGAGACTCATGTCCTTACAGTACTTACCGTGGTTCTACAATTTCTGCATTTATTTTATTTATTTATTTATTTTTGACATGTCCTTTTTCACAGGACATCGCTGTCAACGCCAGCATTTTACTGCTGTTGTTGATGTCTTGGCAAGTTTACGTTCAGTAGTTGCCATTGCTTTCTAAACGACCGGCTCCCATACCAATTCGTTAAAACTCAGCGCAACGCAGTCTGCTGCCAAATCAGTCGCAGCTGTGTTTCGAACGCGGGTAATCGGGCTTACGAATCGTATACCATTCGCCACGGAGTCCGGCTTCTGCATATTACTTTTACATATTTGGACATTTTGTGGTCCCAACCATTCTCTTTAATTCTTCGTTTGCTGCACTCTGGTCTTGTAGAAATAAAATTCTTACACTCTTTCTTATTTCTCTTATTAGGATTTCATACATTGCCAAACTGTCGTCAGTTGATATTATTTTTGCGTTTGTTGTTATCTCTCTTCTATTACGTCCGTGTAAAACAATAATTCAAGGACTCTATTTACAACAGGGTACATGGTGCTGGTTCCATATCTGTCTTGACCAATCGACAAGTGATGTGGTCAATATCACACCGGCAGCCTTTATTTCCTCAGAGATTTCCTGGTACCCATTTCTAAGGTGATTCAACCAGGAAGCCAAGATACATTTTTAAAATCCACTTCAATCCAAATTCGAACAATTGACAACTGGGCCGCAGGGCAAGTGGCCACTGAACCATATCGGCTCCCTAAGAATCCTTGTCAGGGATATTAATCTACTCCTAGTACCTCGTAGCAGCATTTGTCAGGGTGCGGTGATAGGAGGGAGTCACTACGTGTGCATTGCTTATGGTTTCGGCTATATTTACAAATATGGTTTCAACTATATCTACAAACATGGTTTCAGCTATATCTACAAACATGGTTTCAACTATATCTACAAACATGGTTTCAGCTATATCTACAAACATGGTTTTAACTATATCTACAAACATGGTTTCAGCTATATCTACAAACATGGTTTCGAACATCTAAGATTATTGGCTCATGAACAGTGCTGTCTATCACGATCGAAAATATGAGCATATTAAAGGGCACAGGGGCTCGGAGAGAACAGAGACGGAAGGCGTGGTTGGTGGAAGGTACGGGAAGGGCTCCACCAGCAAGAAGGTGGACACAAGAATACACTTTAGGTTTGAGGGGGCATGTGTAGGGAGATATGGCCATAGATAGAGGTGTTTCAGTGAGCCGTGATGACAGCGACATTCTGCAAGGGACCAACTATGAAGGCGAGGAGAAGAGAGAGAGAGAGAGACAAGAGAGAAGAGAGAGAGAGAGAGAGAGAGAGAGAGAGAGAGAGACAGGGAGAGAGAGAGAGAGTCAACGCCAGATAAGCTCTATGACCATATTCACGCAATGAATAAAAGGATTGATAATGGACAGACAGACAGACAGACACACACACACACACACACACACACAGACAGACAGACAGACAGACAGACAGACAGACAGACAGACAGACAGACAGACAGACAGACAGACAGACAGACAAGCAGGCAGGCAGTAGAAGAAGACGAAGAAGAAGAAGAAGAAGAAGAAGAAGAAGAAGAAGAAGAAGAAGAAGAAGAAGAAGAAGAAGAAGAAGAAGAAGAAGAAGAAGAAGAAGAAGAAGAAGAAGAAGAAGAAGAAGAAGAAGAACAACAACAACAACAACAACAACAACAACAACAACAACAACAACAACAAGACAGTATATTGTGAAACACTTGGCGGGATAGGACGACATACCAGCGAGAAGCTAAAGACAAAATTATAATTTGCATGTCCTTTACAGGACGTTACAATCAACCTCTGCATTTATTGTCTCTTTGTGATTTACAAAGCAAGGTTACGTCGTTAGATAGTGCTTTCTTAACGGCCAACTCCTCGTACCATCGATGTCAACGCAAAATGGTCGGCTTCCAAATGGCTGACAGCTGTTTCAAACCCTCAATTCGATATGACAGAAATTATGAAGCTGCGTCTCACGAACCCCTCAACCATATCTCTGTCGGTCTGTACACTTTACAGAGTAAAAGCAAGAGGTAGGACGCCATAGAAGTTAGCGTATTAACAACATACATACACAATCTGCCTGTCTGTTTATATGCATGTCTATTTATTTCCCTGTCTGTCTTTCTGTGTTTTGTCTGCTTCGCGATGAATCCGTCCGTATATCTCTCATGTCATGTCTGCCTGGGAGTCTGATTTCTTCAGAACATCCCTCTTGTATATTATTCCCCGAGTATACACAAATCTGAGCGTGTTAAACAGAATGCAGGTTAGCATCTTGTCTGGCGCCCTCCTGCAATCTCCGCCGGAAATAATCAAACCACAAAAAAGCTCATATTGCTAAATTATTACAACCTGTAGTTTGTGAATCATCTCAAATGATGATGGAAGTTCTGTTAGAAGAAAAAAACAATTGTTTTTCATGCACGCGTTTATAAAAGTAGCACTGGTGAGCTTAAGTAGATAGAAGGATAGTCTGGCAGACAGACAGGCGGGCTGGCGGACGGACAGGCAGAGAGAGGGAGAGATATACGCAGAGAGAGGGTGAGATGCAGGCAGATGAAGAGAGGGAGAGAGACAGGTAGATAGAGAACGAACGAACGAACGAACAGATTTTATTTTCAAAGGGTAACAAATTGGGCACGCAGGCCCGTCTTACATTCGGCCCTTCCACTCACTCAGCTTTCTTTCATCAACAGTGCATAGGGAAAAAAAACATTGTCACATGAATTTTGTAAACATAAACAATGCATATTACTATGTTATGAGACACATCCACCACCCAAAAACACATCCCCCATTCACTCCAACTCCCCCACCCAACCACATACATAACCCACACACACATATACATTCCCCCACCCATCCACCACATCCCTACACCTACACATCTCCCCACCCACACACACCTCTCACTCACCACACATCCCATCCACCCACACCCCAAGCACACATACATTCAATAACCCACACATCCCCCAACTACACACATCTCCCCACCCACTCACATATCCTCTACCCGTCCCATTACCCACCAACAATCACTCACCCACATATCCTCCTCCAACCACACACCTCCACCCACACAACCAAACACACATTCCTCAGCCACACACACATCTCCCCGTCAACTCACATATTCCGCATAACCCACACACAAATTCCGCACCCACCCACATAATCTCCCATCTCCCCCAGCCCACTCACAGATCCCGAGCCCACACCTACAAACATCCCCCACCATCTCCTAACCTGCACACACTCACCCACCCACATATCCTCTACCCACCCACACATCCTCTACCCACACATCCTCTACCCACCCATCCCCCAACCAAACATCCCTTAACCACACACCCTTACTCATATACAATCACCCACCCACACATCCTCTACCCAACCTCACATCCTCCATCCACCCATCCCCCAGCCACACATCCCTTAACCACACACCCCTACCCATATACACACACATCCCCACACACGCACAATCTCCCCACCCATACACACATCACTCCCACACATCCCCACCCACCAACACATCCCCCATTCACAAACACACACCTCCCATCCACGCACACACACAATCCACACACACATCCCCAACTCATACACTCATCCCCAGACACACGTACTTATCCCTCAACCACTAACACCCACACATCCCTTACCCACTCATCAACACATACATCTTCTATCTACCCACCCACACTCACACACCCCAACCACCCATCTAAGCACACATCCCCACCCTCACACACATCCTTCACCCACCCGAAAACCCAACCACACCTTCACCCACCCACACACACATCATTTATCCACAACCAGCTCCCCTCCCACACAACACCACACCCACACACATCCCAAAGACACATCCCTCACCCACACACACATCTCCCCACACATCTCCTACCCATCCACACATCCCCCAAATAAAATCACCCTCACTACCCACACATACATCCTCCATCCAGCCACACACCCCCACCCAGCCAGACATATCCCCCACCCACACACACATCTCCAAATCCATCACCCACACCCATCATGCATCCCTCCCCAACCCACATACATCCCCCACACATTCCCCACCCATCCACCCAAACATCCCACACCCATACACATCCCTCACCCACACCCCAAACCCACAACCACCCCACCTGCACACATCTCCCACCCACCACATATCCCCACACCCACATCTCCCCACCCATACATATACCCCCACCCATCCCATAACCCATCATCAATCATCCACCAACATATCCTCCTCCACCCACTCACCCACAAACACCTAGCCAAACACACATCCACACCCACACACACATCTCCCCGCCAACCCATACATCCCGCACGTACCCACACACAAATCCCCCACCCACCCACACAATCCCACCCCGCCCACCCACACACACATCCCCCCATCCCCCAACCTACTATTATGATCAAACTCCCACATTTTACACACACATACAGTGACGATTGTCGTGAGCATTGTCGCAAAATTGTAAAGAAAATGGAGAAAAATTGTACATATTCATTTTGTAACTTAAAATTAGTGATGCAATTCAACTCTCTCTCTCTCTCTCTCTCTCTCTCCTCTCTCTCTCTCTCTCTCTCTCTCTCTCTCTCTCATACTCTCTAATTCTCTCACCCACTCTACAGTGATGTACATGTGTTCATGTTATAAATTATAACATCAGTTGGCATTCAAAATGGTAATATGAACATGAGAATACACAACATATATGGAATAGCATGTTACATGATATGCGTGCGCTTAAATCTCTCTCTCTCTCTCTCTTTCTTTGTCTTTATCGCTCTCTTCTCACTAACACACACCCATAGACACTCACAAACAATGGCCGCACACATACACACATTAACAAAACCATTCTTCCACTGTCTTCTCTCGTTTGCTCACTCCCCTCCCCTCTCTCTCTCTCTCTCTCTCTCTCTCTCTCTCTCTCTCTCACTCGCAATCACTATTTCACCCATTAAGTCACTCTCTCCATCTTTCATTTACTCAATATCACACTCTCTTTCACTCTAACTAACGAGAGAGGGAGATAGATAGTTAGACAGAGAGAGATATGCAGACAGAGAGAGGGAGACAGACATGTAGACAGAGGGAGAGACATGTAGACAGAAAGAGGGACAGAGACAGGTAGACAGAGGGAGAGACAGGCAGACAGAGAGAAACAGGCAGACAGAGAGGAGAGAGACAGGTAGACACAAAAAGGGAGAGAGATAGACAGAGAGAGACAGGCAGATAGAGAGAGGGAGAGAGATAGTTAGACAGAGAGAGATATGCAGACAGAGAGAGGGAGATAGACAGGTACACAGACAGACAGACAGACAGACAGACAGACAGACAGACAGACAGACAGACAGACAGACAGACAGACAGACAGACAGACAGACAGACAGACAGACAGACAGACAGACAGACAGACAGACAGACAGACAGACAGACAGACAGGACAGACAGACAGACAGACAGACAGACACTATTGTGTCGACACTAAGCTTACCCCAAACTTAAAATATTCGACCAGATTTGCTAACATTGGTAAATGTGAAAAGTCTAAATATGAGTGAATCAAATGGAACCTTCAATGGTGAAACACAGATGCTCTTTGATATCTGCCTTTCTGTCCCTAATGTGATAGGAACTTTTTTTTTTCGCCGAGTAAGCTAGTGCATGTTTCTACCTACCTACCTACCTACCTATCTACTACCTACCTACCTACCCACCAGCCTAGCTACCTAACTACCTGGTTAGCTCACTGGCTGTTAGTCGATCTAAAATAAAGTTCGTTCGTTCGTTCTATGAGTAAGGCTTATCTTTGAATAACGAAGACACAAACAATAGATTGCACGATTAATTGCCTGGCATATCTATCTGTCGGTCCTTTTACTCATCCAATTATCCTTTCACACCCTCATGCGTTTTGTCTGTTTATCCATATGACTATTTGTTTCCCTGCCAGCCTGCCTATCTGTCTATCTGTGTTTTGTCTGCCTCATGATTTATGAATCCATCTACCTCTCTTGTCACGTCTGCCTGTCTGCCTGTCAGTCTGTGATTTCAACAGCACGTCCATCTCTTGTCTTACTTCTCTAGCATAATTATTTCCACACCAGTCAGCCTGACCGCGGTGCTTATATGCGCTTGCACTTAACTTCCAGTCCACTGTTGATATGGAATGGATTTAACCCAGTGTTTCCCAACGTGGGGCCCACGCCCCACAGGGGGGCAATTCGACTGTTAAGGGGGGCAATTCGAAAATGGAAGAAATCGGCTGAATATAATAAAACGGGGAGACTTGAGACTGAAGTTAACTAAATTGGAACCTGACATAAGATCTCTTTGCAGCAAGCATCAAGCGCAAGGATCTCACTAAATTTAAATAATAAATAATTACTAATAATTAAAATAATATAGAAAAATCTTTCATTAAAATTATTTTGTACTTGAATTTCAGTTCTCCATTATATGTTTTGAAAATTTACTTACTCTGTTTGCTCAATAATTACCTAGTGATTTCTTCCTAAAACCTATCATTCAAGTTTCTTTAGTGAACATTTCAATTTTTGAATATTAAAAATAATTTATATGTTGAGGGGGGAGGGGGGGGAGTGGGGCGGGGGAGGGGGGGGCAATATGAATTTTAGAAAGGCTTAAGTGGGGCATGGCACAAAAAAGGTTGGGAAACACTGATTTAACCCCTACACCGGTTATTTGGACGTCAACGTTAGCAATGGCAAACTACTGAACGCAAATTTGCCCAGAAAGTCATCCTTGGGTTGGGGTTGATCACACGTTCTGCAGGGGACATGCAACATTTTATACACAACCCTGAGTGTGTTGGACAAACTCAATGGTTGCATCTTGTCTGGCGCCCCACGGCAAGATGCACCGGAAATAACCAAACTACAAAACAGCTAATATTGATCAATTAACCTGCAGTTCACGCAACATCTCAAGTGATATTGAAAATTCTTTTTAAAACAACAACAACAACAACAACAAATAATAATAATAATAATAATAATAATAATAATAATAATAATAATAATAATAATAATAATAATAATAATAATAATAATAATAATAATTCACGTACGCGTATACGAATATTGAAGGGGAAAAAAAACGAATTAACTCAAAATGTGTTCTTATCGAGTTAGAAAATTATATCTCATTAACAATATCTGCCAAACCCCTCGAGACGTTTTACAATTGAGAAGAAAGAGGGGAAAAATGGCAAACCTAAACATAAGATGGCCGTAATTTATTTTCATGTTTCCTATAAATTTTTGATATTTGTTGTTTCAAATTGACAGTGATTAGAAATGTGGAGAATACTGGAAAGGAGGTCAAAAGGGGGGTGGGGGTGTGAAGTATAGTTTTTATTTTTATTTTTTGTTTGCATATTGGTGGAGTATGTATAAATAGAGACATGCAAAATTGCACACTCTGGTCGAGAGAGAGAGAGAGAGAGAGAGAGAGAGAGAGAGAGAGAGAGAGAGAGAGAAAGAGAGAGAGAGGGAGAGAGAGAGAGTCAATGCTTCAGTTAGTGAGTGAGTGAGTGAGTGACTGAGTGATGAGTGAGTGATGAGTGAGTGAGTGAGTGAGTGAGGGAGTGAGTGAGGGAGGGAGGGAGTGAGTGAGTGAGTGAGTGAGTGAGTGAGGGAGGGAGTGAGTAAATGAATGACTGAGCGAGCGAGTGAGCAAGAAAGTGAGTGAGTGAGTGAGTGAGTGGGTGGGTAGGTGGGTGGGTGGGTGGGTGAGTGAGTGAGTGAGTGAGTGAGTGAGTGACTGAGTGATGAGTGAGTGATGAGTGAGTGAGTGAGTGAGGGAGTGAGTGAGGGAGGGAGGGAGTGAGTGAGTGAGTGAGTGAGTGAGTGAGGGAGGGAGTGAGTAAATGAATGACTGAGCGAGCGAGTGAGCAAGAAAGTGAGTGAGTGAGTGAGTGAGTGGGTGGGTAGGTGGGTGGGTGAGTGAGTGAGTGAGTGAGTGAGTGAGTGAGTGAGGGAGGGAGGGAGTGAGTAAATGAATGACTGAGCGAAGTGAGCGACCGAATGAGTGAGTGAGTGAGTGAGTGAGTGTGTGGGTGGGTGGGTAGGTGGGTGGGTGGTTGGGTGAGTCAGTGAGTGAGTGACTGAGTGAGTGAGTGAGTGAGTGACAACGAGTCGATTCAATGAGGAAGAGTAAGTGAGTAAGTGATTGAGTGAAACATATTGGGAGATTGAGTGAATGAGTGAGATATGGGGAAACCATAATGAAAGCATCAACAGTCATTGTAAGCTAAGGATCATTGTATTGCAGGTTAGGAAACCATGATTGAAAGTATCAACACAAAGTCTAAACTAACCATCAGAGTACTTCACATCGGGATACCATGATAGAAGCATCAACACTCTTGTAACTTATCCATCAGTATACTTCACGCTGAAATACCATCATAGAAGCTTCACCACTCAGTGTAAATTTACCATCAAAGCGTTTCACGTAGGGATACTACGACAGAAGCATCAACTCTCAGTGTAAATTAACCATCAAAGTATTTCACGTGGGGATACCACAATAGAAGGAAGCATCAACTCTCAGTGTAAATTAACCATCAAAGTATTTCACATGGGGATAACACGATAGAAGGAAGCATCAACACTCAGTGTAAATTAACCATCAAAGTATTTCACGTGGGGATACCACGATAGAAGGAAGCATCAACACTGTCTGCAAACTAACCATTAAAGTACTTCAAACAGCAAGGGATTTGCCGGACGGAGCCCATATCATTTCCAAGTATACTTCTTGTTGTGGGTAGGTTTTGTACCTTTGTTTTAGATTAACCTGGACAGTAACCTATACGAAATGCTCTATCGTCTTGTCAAGAGGTTTTCAAATGATGACTCGTGCACACGGGACAGGTTATTTCGTCGCCATTATCCGAGACCGTAAGGCATATGTTACAATACCCGTGGGTTATTGGTGATGGGATTGCAACATAGTCGGGTTTCTATTAAGAATGACCTTCATCTGAATATAAAAATGATACAGCTAACATTTTGTTTATGTCAGTATGACTAAACAGGATAATGATCAATTCAACTAAAATCATGTGAGAAGTGTAAGTTTTTCAAGATCACAATCATAAGTTAAAGAATTAACTGGTGCAGCTACAAAGTCTTCATCAGTTCACCAATAAATAAAAACAAAACACAACAAAACATTCGCTAGCACAACTACACTTTGCCGGGATTTTTTCACGTGGACTTCTAGTAACGAAATTGCCCCTGGTCTCTGGGTAGTGAGATCGGACGCTCGTGTGTATTGTTACGCACTTAAAACAATCCCTTGGCAGTTGGAAATCGAAAAAGAGTAGCCTAACGGCGCTGCCCGGGTAAAGTTTCGAGTTACAAATCTACCCAAAGTATTTCAGGATCCTCGCCGGTGCTATGGAGTTCGTGTACTGAGCTGAGATTCTCCGGACTCCGGCTTGAGTTAGGAGTAGAAAGGAGCATTTATGGGTTACACCCGTGTGCCCGTGATATTGATCCGTAGACTAAACTAAACAACTACATTTTAAGACAACAACTCCAAAGAATGGTACTAGCTGGAAAACGCGTGTCTTCATACATAACATCCTGATCCCCAGAATAAAGCAGTCTTCCATATTTTGTGAAAAGTTAATGCACGGAGGGAGAGAGTTTACGACGAATGAACAAACACTGTGTAAAATAGAGAACTACATTACTTACGCGTTTTAAAATATATGAACTAATCCATCCATCATGTGCCATGCCGATAAGCGTAGGAGGTCATGTTCTGCCATCTCACTGGATCACTAGAGTCGTGGATCAACTCCGTGTTCCTGTCTCGACCATGCCACGTGGCCAAGCCATCCAGGTATTTACTTCTCGGTCTTCCCCTTGGTCTCTTCCCTTCGCTCTTGCCAGTTGTCACCAAGTTCTCCAAGTCATTTCTTCTCATAACATGTCCAAAAACATTTTGACTGTTTACGTCTAATGTCTCTAATCAGTTTACGATCTACGAATAGCCTATTAGAAAGATCAGTAGAGACAAAGAAAGATTCATAGATTATACTAAGGCATTTGATAAAGTAAAACATGATGAACGGATTAAAATGTTGGAAGATATTAATATTGGTGGGAAAGGTCTCGGAATAATAAAAAAAAATATTTACTGGAACCAAACAGCAGCAATTAACATGGGAAATAAAGAAGGAGATTATGAACACATAAATTTGGGAGTAAGACAGGGATGTGTTTTGTCACCGGATCTCTTCTCCCTCTATAGCGAAGTAATAATGAGAGAGATCAAAGAAAAGCCAGGAATAATATTTGGAGGTTATAATATAAATAATATACGCTATGCAGATGACACAGAATTAATAGCGGATAATGCAACAGATCTACAACAATTGTTGGACACTGTAGTAACAGAGAGTGCAAAAAAGAACTCTCCTTGAATATCAAGAAAACAGTAACAATGGTGATATAAAAGAAACAGGTGACACCCAAATGTGAAACAGAGATGGAAGGGAAAATTCTTCACCAAGTGGGTAGTTTTAAATATCTAGGGACATTTATAACATTGGATAGAAGATGCACAACAGAGATTAAGAGCAGAATAGGGCAAGCAAAGGCTGCTTTTCAGAAAATGAAGAATATCTTATGCAATAAGTCACGATTGATGCTTCCTGTACACTGGCGACAGGATGACGCGTACTTTTCGGGGGGACGCTATTTAATGTTTTTTCTTTGCATTTCGTGTGATTTCCTATGGATTTCCTGCGAATAGTGTTTTCCTGTGGATTATGTAATGTTATTTTGTGCTCTTTTATTGGAAGTTTTCAAAAGAAGCCACGGAAGGCAGGTGGTGGATGAAATTTCAGGGCAGCCGACAGATATTCGTTGGTCATGGTCTCGAATTCACGACGGCAGGCAGAGGAGCTCTTCTTGAGTCAATGGCTGCGGTCTCCGACCAGTACGGTCACTGCCATAGAGGAAAACAACGGCAAACTACCTCTTTAAAAGTGCCTAGTATATCATGATTCGCTTAAAGACTGATCATCGCAAGACAAGGTCAGAGACGTTAAAATTAGCAACATGGAACGTTAGGACGTTAAACAACGACGGAAAATTAGAGAACATAAAACAAGAAATTGAAAGGGAAAAAATTAATATTTTAGGTATGTGCGAAACGAGATGGACAGGATCAGGCATCAAGATAGATGAAGATTTCAAGATTATTTATTCTGGAGGTGAAGATCGTCATAGGGGAGTGGCAATTATTTTGGACCGGAAAACATCAACATCTGTTCAAGGATATTGGGCCGTGTCGGACAGAGTTCTACTAGTTAAATTAAGTGGCAGACCTTTTAGCATAAATACTATTCAAGTATATGCACCAACAGGAGAATCCAGTGAAGATAGTGTAGAAGAATTTTATAATGACATAGAGGCTGCCTTAAAGAAATGTAAAAATTCAGAAATAAACATCATAATAGGAGACTTCAATGCAAAAGTAGGAAATCAAGGGGATAGATACACAGTAGGAAACTATGGTTTAGGAGAGAGAAATGAAAGAGGATACAGACTCGTGGAGTGGGCAAAAGAACAGGAAATGATTGTAGGAAACACCTGGTTTAAGCAACACCCTAGAAGATTATGGACATTGAGCAGTCCTGATAGCAGGATTAGAAACCAGATTGATTACATTCTCCTTAGCAGAAGATTTAGAAACGCGCTAATAGTAGCAAAAGCAGTTCCCAGTGCTGATTGTTATAGTGACCACAGATTACTCACAGGAACATTGAGGATAAAGTTAATGAACGTCAAGTATATAATAGGAAACACTAAATATGATTTGTGTACATTGAGTAATGACAAGGAAATACAAAACAAATTCAACATAGAAGTACAGAACAAATTTGAAATATTGTCTGATCTAGAGATATTATTCCAGGATGTGGATGATCAATGGGAAACTTTGAAGAATTCAATCAATGTGGCTGCAGAAACAACTATTCCAAAATTAAAGAAGGTGGGTCGTAAGAAATGGATGACTGAAGAAATTTTACACCTCATGGAAACAAGACGACTCAACAAAAATAATTCTGTCAAATATGAAGAAATCCACAGACAAGTCAGAATATTATGTAAGGAGGCAAAAGAATAATGGCTTGAGGAAAAGTGCTTAGAAATTGAAAACCAACACAACAGTCAAAATACCAAATTAGTGCACAAAAGAATTCAGGAACTTACTAATAAAAGAACAAGTACATCAACAGGGTGTCTAAAAACTAAAGATGGCAAAATCATAATAGAAAAAGACCAGATTCTACATGTATGGACAGATTATGTGAAACACCTTTATGATGATAACAGAGACGAACAGTATGATATTAGATTTAATAATGAAGGACCGCCAATTTTGGAGATGGAGGTTCGAAATGTTCTTAAGCATATGAAAGCTGGCAAGGCCCCAGGTGCAGATAACATCACAACAGAAATGATTAAAGCTTTAGAAGAATTTGGACTAGAGCAAGTCACCAGACTGATGAACACATTATATGATACTGGAGATATACCTCCTGAATTATGTAACTCTGTATTTATTGCAATCCCAAAGAAATCAGGAACCTTGGAATGTGATCAACATAGAACAATTAGTATAATGAGTCACATCACAAAGATTTTGCTAAGAATTATCATGCAAAGAGTGAGGAAGAAGATACAACCTGAAATAGGGGAAGAACAATGTGGGTTTGTAGAAGGAAAGGGTACAGTAAATGCTGTGTATATGCTGCGAACAGTTATTGAACGTGCTATAGAAGTAAACAAGGATATACATCTTTGCTTTATTGACTATACAAAGGCTTTTGATAGAGTTAGACATGTCAACATGGTGGATATGCTTGCAGATCTACAAATTGATGGGAAAGACATTAGACTTATAAAAAACATATATTGGAAACAACAAGCTGCAATAAGGATTGATAATGAAGTGGGACAGTATTAGCCAATTAAGAGAGGTGTTAGGCAGGGATGTGTGATGTCTCCAGATCTTTTTTCCCTATACAGTGAAAATATTTTCAGGAATGTAGAGGATATAAATGGAATCAGCATTGGAGGACGAAACATCAATAACATTAGATATGCAGATGATACAGTATTAATTGCAGACAATGCGCAGGACCTGCAACAATTAGTAGATGCGGTTGTTGTACACAGTGAGCAACTGGGGTTAGAATTAAATTGTAAAAAGACACAGGTTATGGTCGTCACTAGGAAGGAAGACGTGCCACAATGTAATATACAAGTAAATGGAAATATTCTTCAACAAGTGAATCGTTACAATTATCTTGGAACAGTCATAACATCTGATGGCAGATGCCTTGAAGAGATTAGAACAAGAATCGCCATGGCAAAAGTAGCCTTTAGCAAGATGAAAAACATTCTGACCAATAAAAAGATGTCAATTGAACGAGAAAAAGAGTGTTGAGGGGATGCATAGAGCCTGTTCTTTTGTATGGATGTGAAACTTAGACAATGGGCAGTCAAGCTGAAAAACATCTGATGACTGCAGAAATGTGGTTTCTGAGGAAAATGCAAAGAATACCATGGACAGACAGAAAAACCAATGACCAAGTACTACAGGAGACAAATGAACATCGTAAACTGATTAGAGAAATTAGACGTAGACAGTCAAAAATTTTTGGACATGTTATGAGAAGAAATGAATTGGAGAACTTGGTGACAACTGGCAAGATCGAAGGAAACAGACCAAGAGGCAGACCGAGAGGAAAATACCTGGACGGCTTAGCCACATGGCATGGACGAGACAGGAACACTGAGCTGATCCACGACACTGGTGATTGAGTGAAATGGCGAGTCATGACCGCCCACGCTTTCCGGCATGGCACATGATTGATTGATTGAAGTCACTATCATTAAATTGTAAGAAAGAGAGTGCTGAAGTGCTATATAGAACATGTTTTGCTGTATGGCTGTGAATCTTGGAATATAAATGAACAAATTAGGAAGAGATTGGAAGCAACAGAGATGTAATTCCTTAGACGAAGGTTGCGAATTCCTTGGACTGCCAGAGTAACTAACAACGACTGCCTGAAACAGGCTAATGAAACTAGAACATTATATGCAACAATTCCCCCCTCCCCCCGATGTGTCTCCACCTTGTCGCGGTGGGGGAGGGGGGTTGCGTGTCCCTAAGACCCCAAGAGCTGATCCGACGGAAGCACAACTATGTGTCGGACAGGTCTAGGGTTAGGGGCCAAACTAAGAGAGACACAACCTGTTGCTCTGCAGGTAGACTGAGGATAGCAGTCAAAGCTCAAATCAGGTGTACGAAGTCAGAAATGATGAGCGGCTGGCCGAGAGGCTAGAACGCCGGACTCTCATTCGGGAGACCCGGGTTCGATCCCTTGGTAAGGTGTAGGATTTTTTTCTGTCGGGGGCAAAAAGAAAATCCTAACCTGCACAGTTCGCGGCGACTGCACTAGCCAGGCGGCCTTTATTCCTCAGGCTCAAAGACCCCTCTGCCATACACCGCAAGGTACTATATTGGCAGTAAATGACAGTTTTAAATGACAGAATTCAGAAATTCTTGGTCCGGACACATACGATAAGGCTCTCCGCTGGGGGATATGGCTGAACGCCTCTAAGCAATAAGCTCTCGGAAGTGAGAGCCGGGCCGACACCCACCTACTCCAAAATGGAGGTGAGATGCTAAGCACGCTACATGCTTAGTCCAGATACTGTTAGTAGACTCTCAGCTGGGGGATATGAGGGATCCCCGGATGAGAGAGCCTGACCTCAGTCGCACGTTCCGATGAAAGTCTGTAACTATACTCATGGAGTGAGCCTAGTCAAAGGTGGAAGATTGTCTTGTTGACACGAAATGGAACGCTTGGAAGATTGTCTTGTTGACACGAAATGGAACGCTTGGCAAGCGAATCCATTACGTGGCAGCCCGAAGCAAAAGCTTGCTTAGTGGAAGTCGCAATAAGAGTCTAACTTGCCTCGAAACCCAAGGATGGCTAACCTCATTAAATAATGCCCGCCGAAGACGGAAATGTAGGCCTACGGGTGGCAAAATAAAAACTGGCACTACGCAATTACGTGCGAGTGAAATGTCTTTCGTAGCCGGAAAAGCTCTAACTAGTCTTCCGAATGTCCCTCTTGCTAGGAACAGCTCTGACTACCTAGTTTTCCGAATGCCCCTCGTGTCCGGAACAGCTCTGACTAGATAGTTTCCGAATGTCCGTCGTGCCCGGAACAGTTCTGACTATATTGTCCCGGGCACAGCGGCAGGCACTTGTCCGAATCGAAAACTCGCTGAGTGGATAACGACTGCAGACCGGTCTGGTTTGTGCGGGAACAGTCCGGTGCGAACGAAATGCCCAGTATATTGAAGTGAGGAATTAAAGCAGCCATGAGCAGGATGTGACGATTCCCTCGGTGAGTCCAGCACCAGGCCATCATGTGTCAGCCCTGCAACTATGGAAGCAACCCTGGATGGCGGAAAATGCCATGGAAAGCCCCTGCCTTCCCTTGAGGGATGATCGTGAAGTCTTCGACTGTTCCAACTTGACCAGCTGGGATGTGGACGGTATCACAAAAGTGAGAGTCTCCCAGGAATGCTAATCTGGTCAAAAATCCACACAAAAGTCGGATGAGTTGGCCCAAGGGTTTCGGCCCAAGGGAGCATAACAACACACCGCAATCACATCTGAAATAACACTCCGGATGAACGCAAAGAAGAAGAAGAAGAACAATAAGAAAGAGACAAACATCTTTCTTCGGTCATGTCATGAGAAGAGAGGCGCTGGAGAACATCGTGACAACTGGAAAGATCGAGAGGAAGAAAGGCAGAGGCAGACCACGAGAAATGATGCTGGATGGATTGCGACGGTGGCATGGAGGAATATCAACGGCAGAGTTGATCCAGAAAACCAAAGACCGATATCTGTGGAGTACTGAACGCCTACGCCACTTAGCACGGCACTTGATGATGATGAACTAATAGCAAGTCCACGGTAATATTGTTCATCAAAGTCATCCATAATGTACCCTCTTTTCTCCCCTGTTCCTATATATCTGTTAGTTCAGCTTGTTAATATTTGAACGGGACGCAGAGGTCTTTCCAAGGCACCAGGGCCGGGTTATATACTGGCCAAGACCTATTGACGCGTCCTCGTCGAGCGTCCTGGGCAACAGGTCCCTTCGGGATCCTGGCTAAAGTCAGTAGGATCGCCGATTCCTCCGAAGTCGGAGAGTGTCTGCCTGTACGGCGAGGAACCACCAGTCTGCACACCAATAAGCCAGACATGGGACAACGGATACTCACGCAAAACTGAGGTCCTGTATGACATCACACTGATGTTGGACAACAGGATGCCTTCATCCGACATACAGGACTTCGCGTTGGAGCTCAAGCCAACGAACATAAGCAAGCAAGCAAGCATATTTGAACCAGGCGCCTACATGGCAAAGTTTTCACGTCCGCCTGCTTATCGCTCAGAAAGTTGTTAATTCGATTCCGGGCCACGTCGTTCGGTTCACGGGCGCCGTTTTCTCAGAGACTCCTGGGTGCCGTCGCTGGAGCACTGAGTTAGTGCTTTGTGAGACGCTTTCGGCAGCCCGTTCTGCGAAAAGAGACCTGGCCATGTGGGATAAAACCCAGTGCAATGAAGTCGATCATCTTGCCTCTTCCACTATTTGTAACTAACTAAGATTTGAGTACTGTTTACCACCCATTCTTACTGTGCAAGACATTCATACCCCAGCCACGTCCTGGGCCATGTACGGTCTGCTGTAGTGTGAAGCAGACGTTGCACCTTTGCACCTCTGCTCCCCCGAGGCCCAATACACATTATGGGATAGTGAAAGAGCTTTCGTAATCAAACATGTAGCTCTGATTTCAATTGCGTGAAGAAATGTCACACTGACATAGTGTTGTGTGATGGTTATAATTCACATCCGTGAAAGATTATTTTGACATTTTGTAACGATTATGTACATATATGAAAATCGAATCCCAAGAAGCAGACAGGTGGAGAAAAAATGTCTAATGGCAGCGGAAATGTGATTTCTGATGACAAGGTAAATAAAAATTATTGACGAGAGAAAAACGACCATGGCCGTCCCTCGAGAAGCCGTAAATTGATTAGAGAAATGAGACGCAGACAGGCAATATTAACTGCCTCGAGTAACAGATGTAAGGCATGAATTGATTAGAGAAATTAGACGCAGACAGGCAATATTATCTGTGCACGTTGTGTGAAGAAATAAACTTGAAAGTAACGAGATAAATATCTGGGTGATTTGGCGAAATTGCAAGTGCGAACAAAAACATAGACATGGTTCTAGAAACTGGTGACTATTGGAGATGGCGTAGCGTATCGGTTTGGCGCATTTCAATGATAATGATAGGAACAATATTGTAGTGACAATGATTAATCATCAGCAATATACGTATAAAATTAATGAGATAAAGTATAATACTCCAACACAATACAAAATTGGATGCACTTGTACTGAAGAGTGAAGAGATGAAAGATAAAACAACGCAAAAGGTAATGAGCAGATTTGATGTAATGTCCGATATGGAAATATTATTTCGAGATGTCAACGGCCAATGGGTAATATTAAAGAAATCAGCCAGACAAGCTGCAAAAGTACCTATCATAAAAATGAATATGATGGGACGTAAGAAAAGGATGACGGAAGACATTTTACAACTAACGGTAATAAGAAGAAAAGCCATTTTTAAAAAAAACAAAAAAACATGAAAAATATGAAGAGATTCACAGGACAATTTGGAAATTGTGCAAAGAGGCAAAAGAAGCATACTTTGAGGAAAACTGCAGGGAAATTGACAACCAACACAATACCCGAAATACCAAATTAATGAACAAAAGAATTACTGATGTCACTAACAAAAGAACAAACGCATCAATGCCTACAAAAAGCCTAAAAGCCAAAATCATAATAGAAAAGGTCAGATTTTATGTGCGTGGTCAGATTATGTGAAAGACCGTTGTGATGATACAAGAGAGGAACAGTATGATATTCGGAATAATAATGCAAGAACATCAATTTTGAAGATGGGGGTTCAGAATGCTCTTAACCATATGAAAACTGGCAAGACCCCGGGTCCATACAACATTAAAACAGAAATGATCAATTCCATAGAAGAATGTGGAATAGACCAGGTCACCAGACTGCTGAACCTGGAACTATACCTCCTGAATTATGCAATTCTATATTTATTGCTATCAGGAGCTTTGGATTGTGATCAACATCGAACAGTTAAGTATAAAAAAGAGAAAAGGAGAGAGAGAGAGAGAGAGAGAGAGAGAGAGAGAGAGAGAGAGAGAGAGAGAGAGAGAGAGAGAGAAGAGAGAGAAGACAGACAGACAGACAGACAGACAGACAGACAGACAGACAGACAGACAGACAGACAGACAGAGATTATGTCCACAGAAGATATTGCTCGTCTAAGTTGAGAACAAATCTCCTGACCAAAGGTTGAGCCTCATCAGTTCGCAATGCATATGACTACTGGCAGGATCAACCAGATATCTATGGGACAGACGGACTATTCACGCACACGCAGGCCAAGAGTAGCATCGCTAAAGCGCGCCCTCCCGGTACAAGGTTATACATGCAAAACCACTGGACGCCTACCGACGAGCTTTCAAACTACGCCGGCAGGACTGACCGAAAAGCTATATCACGATCTAGATAGAATGCAGCAGCAGGGGGCGGTCAGCGGTCGACAGTCGTCACTCAGAGGTAAAGCAAGGCAGACATATAATCAGATTACAACAGTCACCGTTAGTATTGGGACTTCTACGCTGGCTGTTGAAGTTAAGGACTCAGCGCTTATAGGGATGCCTCTAGTACAGTGATGTTGGTTCTTGAATAAATTCAATTCGCAGCAGCTAGAACGTTTATATCTTCCCCACCATCCCATGCCCTCGGTAATCAGTGTTCGGATTCCAGTCGACGCGGACTTTCTCACATCGACCTGTGCTCTCATGTCGACCCCAGCTCAAACATGGTAACCAGGAAATGTCCTGAGAAATAAAGGCGACCAATGTGATACTGGCCACATTAACCATCCAGTACCTTTGCAAGACGTTCCTATCAAGCCCAAGCTGATTGTCTAGGCCAACCTTTTTAGCAGGCGGGCCAAATTTCAGAAATGATATTTCCTGCCGGGCCACTTACCTAATTTTTTTTTGTTAATTAAATTAAACAAGCAAGCGTGCTACAGCCTCGACCACATTGTCGCTTCCCACTCCGCGGGCCGCAACATGACTCCCGGCGGGCCGCATGCGGCCCGCGGGCCTCCTGTTGGCCACCCCTGGTCTAGACAATATTACCTGAGTTACCGTATGACAGTAGACAGTACTACCTGCTTTCTGTTAGCGCCGAATGTTGGGTGACGCTGACCAAACCCGACACCGCACATTGTGCCAACGGCTTTGGGCGGAAGGGAACAATTGGGAGGGTGTAGGCCTTACTCTTTTTTTTTAGCATATCCTTTACAGGACTTAGCTGTCAACACCAGCATCTTTCAGCTGTATGTTGATCTCTTGGCAAGATTACGCTCAGTAGTTTGCCATTGCTTTCTGAGCGGCCGGCTCAGTATCCCGCAAGTCACGAGCGGGGGTCGAATCGCCTCAGCTCTCGCTCCGCTACGAGACTCTGCGTGATAAACGGGATTACAGAGAGAAAGTGTTGTAACCCCACAGCCAGAGAGACCGGCAGGCCTTACTCTAGTGTGAGGAAATGCAACCTAAAGACTAAATGTCTTGGCAGGGTAGTCCAGGCCCTAAGCCTTGGTCGGAAACTGGTCTAGGATGGAAGTTCCGACAGGCGGACAGTTAGAGCATTGCTTTGCTGATCCGGCAGCTTCTGCAACTTGTCTTGTACCAGGCGTAGTGGTGTTACCTTTCTCTGGAGTAAACTAGGCATGACCGAGAGAGGGATCATGCTGCATGGGCAACACGTGGTCCTTAAATTCAACCCAGGTTTTGTGTTATGGAGAGGTATAACACCATTTTACAAACTGTCGTCTATAAAAACGGCAAGGTGCCAGTCAATCATTGCTTTCTGAGCGAGACCTCAAAGTTTAATTTCAACGTAGTAATTCCGGCACATGAAGTTTAAGAGCAAGCGCTCTTATCCTGTCGACCAGGCAGACATATGTACGAATAAACACTCATACATGTATATATGCAGCTACTACCATCAATGCAGGAATGACCAGGTGCAGCTTGCTTCCATGGGCAGACAGTAAAATTTATGTAGAGCCTGCACATCATTTGTCACAGATAAAAATCGCTCGCCGCCGCTGATAAAACCACCATACTGATAAATGACTGTTTCACAAATAACTTCCTTCTTCATTCATGATATGACTTCGATTTTCGTGGAAATCTGGCGTTAAATAAATGCCCGCGACAATCGATCGATAGATTACAAAGGATGCCGGGAAGAAAGTCACTCTAATCTGCGGGAGATCAGAACAACAAGACAATGGTGTCGGCAAGGAGGGAGAGCACGGGGTGGGAGTGATTTCTGTCGCCCAGTTTGGATACCGAAAGGCAAGCAACATGCTCAGCCGTAACCATGGCGACATGTTATCACAATCTGGCCGATCAATTGTCAAATTATTCAGCCAGGGATTGAGGTAAGACGGTACGAGATTAATGCACACAAAGATATTAGAACTGAAAGGTATATGGACGGAAGGGGATGGAGCGAAAGTGAGTGAGGTACACAGAGAGAGAGAGAGACAGAGGTAGAGAGAGGGGGAGAGAGATATGACATGAACCTGATAGAGACACACTGAATGGACAAAGAAATAGAGACATAAAGATAGAGAGGGGCATATACAGAGAGATACAGACAGAAAAATAGTACAGTGAGATAGAGAGGGCAGAGAGATAAAGAACGGCAGAGAGATACATGCAGACAGAGAAAGACATAAAATAAAAGGCAGAGACAGAAAGACCGACATACGGAAAATGACACAGAATGAGAGAGGCAAATGGAGGAATACAGAGGTAGATGGAAACAGAAAGAGGGATTCAGAGAGACAGAACGAAAAGAACTTTATCTTAAAAGTTTTGAAAATTGGAACGCTGGCCCGTCTAATATTCTGCCCTTCTTGTTCCCCCCTCGCCTTTTCATAGATTATTGCTTTCATACTTCACCTATGAGAGGCAGACAGGCAGGCAGTCAGGTAATCAGCCAGACAGAGAGACAGATTGAAAAGGAGAGAGAATGAGAAAAACTTATCGAGAACAATTTGGTTAAGTACCAGTTCTGTTGCACACTGATATCCCACAGAGTTATCTAGTCTCCTGCCATAATCACACATGGAGAATCTTAACAGGGTGCACCAATTCCATATCACCGACGGGGATCCACATATGAGAATGCCAGAATCACATGCTATATTTTTTTTTTTTCGTTTTATCAGAATGTTTTCTAATTTTGATATTTAGCCAGAAATTACAGTGTTCAAAGCAGGCCTCGACTGCCCGAATAATGGTGCATGGAATAATGGAATAGGTCCTCGGTTCTATTTTGTTGGTTTTCGGAATTGGAGGAAATGATTAACAGGGACAAACGGGGGAATTCGTATTGCGGCGTTAGAAGTGAAATTATTGGATCGGCGCAAGATGAGCTACTGCGAAAGCATTTGTCAAGAATGTTTTCATTAATCAAGAACGATAGTCAGAGGCGCAAAGACGATCAGATACCGTCGTAGTTCTGACCATAAACGATGCCGACTAGCGATCCGCAGGAGTTGCTTCGATGACTCTTGCGGACAGCTTCCGGGAAACCAGTTGATCCTGCCAGTAGTCATACGCTAATCCACGGGACTCTATAGAGGCCCCGAAATTGGTCCGAAAACACTCAGAGGGCAAGTTCCAGATCCCACAGTCGGTCGGTCAGTCCAACCTGGCATAGCACGAAGCTATCCAGCAGGCGACCAGTGGAAGTGACATGGTGGTTAGTAGCAAATATACATGGGGTAAGTAGGTAAGGAACCTTCGTCTGGTCTAGCAAACCGGTAGGGAATTTACTTGATCCTAAAAATTATGCTCAAGATTTATGGAGAACATTGGAGGAAAGGTGCTAGTCACGGCGCTGGAACTCCAATTAACTCTCCCCATCCGCCTAACGGCATAGGTGGAAGAAACAACAACAACAACAACAACCTCGCTGGGAATCCTGGACAATTATTAAACAGGCGAAACAATCTCTAGAAGCCTTAGAGATATGGTTTCATAGATGAATGCTGAAAATTAACTGGACAGCCAAAACGAGCAATCTGGACATTTTGAGAAGGGATATATCGCAAAGACAATTTATTGCAAACATCAGAAAGAGACAGTCATCATTTGTTTGGCCACATTATGAAAGACAAAAACTGGACCATGTTGTGACAACAGAAAGATGTGTGGAAAGCGAGAGAGGAAGACAGTGTGAAAACATTCTATCAGGTGTCATATCGGAAGTGAGTCACACATGAACTGATCCATGTCAACGGAGACAGCAATTTGTGGAGTAGCATGATCGCCCATGCTAGCCGGAAAGGCACTTGATGATGAGATTTTTCGGGCCTGCTCGATTCAATTTCCAACTTCAGTTTTTCAACCTTATCTGAGAAGGCTTGTGGTTCCTTCACTACCCCATTATTAGATGGAGAATACCGTGGTGTTATTGTATTATATAACAAGTCCACGCAGTCTAGGCTGACAAACACGCCAAGTGTCCTCCATCCAGAGGCGGACGCCGTTGCTTTAAAACCATACAGCCGCTGAGAGAGTAGTTAATAGTTAGTTGCATACTGTACTTTACAGGACGCCACAGTCAATCCCATCATTATTTGACTATTTGTATTTTCTTGACAAGTTTACGTTCAATTGCTTTCAATTATCTCTCAATCTTGCCAATTGTCGCCAAGTTCTCTAATTTATTTCTTCTTAAAACGTGTCCAAAATATCTTGATTGTCTCCGTCTAATTTACTAATCACTCAGCTCTACAGTTTTAATTTGTTTCTTGCAGGACTTGCTCATTTGGTTTTTTTGTCAGTCCATGGTATTCACGCAATTTTCCTAAAAAACCACATTTCGACTGCCATTAGATGTTTTTTCAGCTTGTTTGATCATTATCCACGCTTCACATCCATATAAACGTAAAGGTAGGTTCTGTGTAGCATTTCAACACACTTGTTCTTGTTACCATTGACATTTGTTATTACATGATACAAAAACGCGAAGGAACGTTGTACACCCAGGGCAAGTGTCGGGCTGTGATACAGAGAGGCGGCCGCATCAGGCAGCTCCGTAAAGGGACGGCATAAGCAGCTAAATCAAAATACAATTTGACCCATTCAAAAATTAAACGTCCTTACGCAACGCTTTTCTGTATTCGCCAATGTTATTGTGATATTGATGTATACGTTTTATGATTTATCGCACGCCTCTGCCTAAGCAGAGGTACCCTTTGATTTCGGTTTCTAGTGAAGGTGCATTGTTGGTGAGCCTCGTCGAAAGACTTTTGAGAAGCTATTATTTTTGTTTGTGATAAAAACTCCGCCGAGGAGCAAACACGGCAGGGGGCTTCTGATCGTCAAAAGTGTTTCGGACCATTATACTCTTGACACTCTCTGGGGGAGGTCCCGTCCGGGTCATGATTGTGGACTTCGTTCTCCTGTCGTGGAGACTTCAGTCAAATTCGTTGTCCATGTTGTTGTGCTTGTACTTTCGCTGTTACCATGTCCACTCTCAAGCCTAGCCTCCCCTTAGTGAGGAGAGTCCGTGCAGCCTGTACTTGCCCCTTAGCACGTGTGGTCTTGAGGAGCCAGCTTCATCCCCAGCCACGGCCTCTATCGCCTCCATACGTCTCGTTGTCGTGCTCCTTACCCGTTCCACGTTCACGGCGCCGCACTCTACAAGGAAGCCAATTCTTCCTTTAAGTTTCTGGAGCCACCTCATAGTCTCTGCAGCTAAGTGAGTGTAACCTACTGACGATTACCGCTATGTTATGGAGATTGGACTTCGGCCGACATTTGCATGATTTGACTTTACTCAGATTCACCACCCACGCTCGGGGGAAAGGCTAACGAGCTGACACGAGCCGTTGCAAGCTCGTGGTCTCTGTTGAGAGATTGTTAGGTGTTGTGCAGTTACAGCTTCTAACCATACTAGTTTCAAGTCTCGTCCCACTTCAGGTTCCGACAATTCCCTAGCCAGCACGAGGACTTTTCGGCTGACTCACACAGTTGTTTTTGCACCCGAGTTCTTGCTTGTCCCTTAATACCCATTTGTTTCAGAACATCACACACGGAGTGGGAGACTAGACCTCTAGCGCCTACCTCTACGGCGAATAGCCTGACGGTGTACTCTTCCAGTTTAAGACCAGTAACCATGTCATCGTACTTCTCTATCTTGTACGTGTGTTGCTCCTCAATATTTGACTCGTAAGGGACGGTCAGCCCAATCGGCGTTAGCTGCTTGGCTGACGAGGATTGATTGATTGATTGATTGATTGATTGATTGATTTAGGAATCGACATCACAGCATTCGGGGCATTCCCATAAGTTCTCCGTCCCCATCCTCAGCAGCCAGCTAAGAGTTCCAACACTAATAGTACCAGTAGCAATCTGATTATAAGTCCGTCTCGCCTTTCCTCTGAGCGTTGAGCGTCGGCCAGATCCCTTCGTCACTCCTCGTTGTCTCATTCTTGTCAGACCATGGTAATCCATTTGCTCCTCCGAGATGTGCATGTGCTCCCACAAGGCCGCAACCACGTCTGCCTTGTCATGTATCAATACTCCACCAAGTTCTGCAGAGCCAGCCAATCTGTCCGCCTGTTCATTTCCCAGCACACCGGCATGCCCGGGAGAAAAGATCCAGGCGATGCTTGTCACCCGTGACCTCCGAAGCGAAGCAAGCCACTCCGCACAAAGTCTGCCCGTCCTCACCCTCGTCAGCATGCTTTCTGAATCAGTTACAATCACGATGTGTGTGTGTGTGTGTGTGTGTGTGTGTGTGTGTGTGTGTGTGTGTGTGTGTGTGTGTGTGTGTGTGTCGTATTCTCCATCCAGCGGAGAGCCGCAGTGACTGCCTCCACTTCCATTCTTAAGCTGGATGTTGTGGTATCATATGCCAGGCTCTCCTGCCCCAAACATCGACCATTAGCTTTGGCTATGAACCCCCAGCCACTTCTCTCACCTCTTGACGCCAAACCATCTGTGTAGATAATCACATCACTCGAGTGAGCATTGTCCTGAATTAGTTGCTGGATTTCCACTTCCGTGGCCCCTGCTGGCCACTCCCTGCACTCCCGGCTTAATATGATTATAATTCTGCACAAGTCTGACTGCTCCACTGGCACTCTGACCCACTCCTCTCCACGCCTAATGTTCTCCAAGGGGCACACCTGTCTGATCGTATCCTCCGCCTGAGCCATCCATGATTTCCCTCTTATCAGTCGCTGACCCTTAACTGCGTCCAGCACCTCATGCAGTGGGTGGTCTGTGTCTGCAGCCACTCTGAGGTATGCCTTCGCCTGCATCACCTTGAGCCTACCAGCAACAATCGGCAGACCAAGGATGTAACGCATACACACTACTGGGGTGTCTCTAGTGCATCCCAGAATGACCCGCATAGCTTCGTTCTGTATGAGCTCTAACTTCACCAGCTGACTCTCTGAGACAGTGAGCAGACCTAATCCATAATCAATTACTGAGAGGATCAAGTGCTGGTATAGTGTGAAAAGCATTCTCTGCTCTATGTCCATTGCAGCCATAGTTTTAAGTGCATTGAGTCCCTTTTGAGTTATTGTCACGACCGTCTCCACATGGTCCTTGAAGGATAGGCTCCTGTCAAATGTGATCCCCAGATACTTCAGTTTGTTCTCTCTGCTGACATTTCTACCATCTATCGCGAGGCTTGGGACATCAGCTCTTACAATCCTGTTGTCCAGAGTGCACCACAAAACAGCCGCCTTTTCGGGGTGGATGATAGCACTCATTTCTGTGCACCAGGCTGACGAGGAGTTAAGTACGATGTCAGGTCGCAAGCCAAACTCTCGGAACACCTCAGATTATTTGCCACGGCCCCTTAGATCCACGGTCGGTTCCCTGTCCTCCGCACCATTGAAAATTATCGGAAACGGCAAATCGGCAGCGCGGTCTCTGCTTTGCTACCCGGCTCGGACGAAGGAAATACCCACCAGCCTGGGCCTTTCCCCTGTGTTTGCCTGCATTCTGGCTACATCCACTATGGCCGCCAACTCAGTAAGGACTTTGTTGTGGCACCAAGTAAATCGGCCTTGGGTCAGGGCAATTTTACATGCGGACAATACGTACTCAGCTGTTTGAACCTTTTTACAGAGGGGACAGGACGGGTCGGTGGCTTTCACTCACGTGGCCAAGTTGGCAGCTGATGGCAAGACATCGTAGAGGGATCGGACAACGAAACTTAAGCGCAGTGGTGCCCTACGCTATATTTAGTTCCAGGTTAGAGATTTCTGCATTATCTCGTCCCATGACATCCATTGGCCCTGCTGCGCCTATAGGGCAGCCACACGGACTCGTTTGTTATCCTCTCCCTTACGGATCTCCTTCCATCATGTCTCTGCGTTCCTTAGTCGTCGCCCTAGACCACATCGGATCTCTGTCATGGTAGCCGAACCCCCTTCTGTCCGACTGGGTGTGCCCATGACCTCCTTCAGCTGGAGTGCAGGCCTGGGCATCTTCGACCGCGTCGACGACTTTCCACTTCCTTCCGTTCTCAGGGCGGGAACTGAGGTATTGACGTTTCATCTGGAGACTCGCGCTGCATCATCGAGAGTCTGGCTTTCCGCTTTGACTCTTCCATGAGGGACCGGAACGGGAGGATGAGCTTACTGTGTTTGCAGTATAGTGCGACAGTCGTGAGGCATGGTGGTGCTCCAAGCCACTTTTATATGTACTTGCTTATTTGCCCCTCCATGGTGCTCAGTGTGGTCGTGCCTGTATCATATATAAGCAGCGGCCACAGGAGTTTCGGAATGAGTATGAATTGGAGGCACCAGATTTTGAATTTGCCTATCAGCCTGGTTTTATCGATGGTACGCAGGCCGTTCGTCAACACTTCTTGCATCTCTACCACCCCGTTCCTGATCGTCAGGGTTGAATCGTATACACGACCGAGACTCTACCGATTCCTCTAATATTGTGGGAATCGCTTCTGCAACCATGAAAAACCTTCCCGCGGCTTTAACCTTCACGATCGGCAGGCTTCTCGATTTCTTTGACTTGAAGCTCATCCTGCACCAGAGAATCAGATAGTCCAGTCTGTAGAGGATGCTGCGGGCATCGCTCTCTTTCGGTGTCAGGATTGTCGTATCGTCCATGAAGGCCTTCAACGGCGAAATATTCCGTTTCTTGCCGAGTTTCGGACCATGTGCGTAGCCGGATGCTGCATCCAGATGACCTGCACGGCCATGACAAATAGTATCGGCGAAATCGTACATCCCATGACAATACCCACCGCAGGATGATATATCTCGTCTTGGACGTCTTGGTAGAGAAACAGAGAGAGAGAAGCCCGAGAAGTACTTCATAAACATTTTCGTAATGTTCTCGGGCAAGGGATAAACTTTGAGTGCATGCCACAACATTTGGTAGGGCATTGACCCATACGCGTTGGCCAGATCCAACCATATCACGTTGAGTTCCTCCTTCCTCATCTTCGTTCTCTGGATAGCTTCCCAAAACATGGTGCCGCGTTCAAGACACCCGGGGACACCAGGTATTCCCCCTTTTTGAACCGCCGTGTCTACGTACTTGTTCTTCACCAAGTACGACGTAATTCGGCTTGTCATGACTGAGAAGAATATTTCCCCTCGACGTGCAGGAGAGAGATCGACCTGAATTGGGCAATATCGGCTGAGTTTTGCTCTTTGGGAATGTAGATTCCATTGGCTTTCTTCCACTCCGTGCTGATGCGCTTGTGTGTCCACGCGGATGCCAGTATTCGGTGTAGCTTCTTAAGGACATTCGGGCACCTTTTATAGACTGTGTAAGGCACACCGATGGGCCATGGTGCCGACTTTCCTCTTGCTTTCTTAACTACCGCAAACACCTCGCTCTGATTTGGAGGCTTGGCATTGAGATCCACAGTTGGTTTTTCTGGCCATTTGAGCCATTCAATCTCTCCGAGTGAGATGTCCCGTTGGGCATCGGAGTACGTAGTCACAAGGTGGTTCTCGAGCTCCTCTTTGCTGATATTGAGGATGCTGGATCGTGGCTGTTCGAACAAGTCCCGTGCAAACTTGTATGGTTCCCGGAAGATTCTCTCACTTTCCTTCCGGTTTGTCCACCTGTTCCTGCAGAACCGTTCCGTTTGGGATAGGGCATTGTGCCTGGCTTCAGATGTTGCCACACCTGACGCAAGCCCTCTTTCTCGTGCTCTGGTGCTGTTTTAAATCGTTTCCGAGCGGCTTTCTTTTGTATTCTTACTTCCTCCAGCAGTTTCTGCCGCCTGGTCTTCTTTGGAATAGCTGCTTTTTTCTTCTCGCTGCAACCAAACTGAATCAGCGAATGGAGGTAGGTATACAATCTCACCGAACTTTATCAACTTCTCTTCAAGGGACTTGTGTTTTAGTTCTTCCTCTAAAACAGGGTACAACGTTTCATCTAATAGTGCCCACTCTGTCTTTCTGCTGGTATTGGGGAACTTGATCTTCACCCTGAGACTCTCGGAAGTTTGCTCGGGTGTGTCATATGTGACATCGACTTGAGTCTTCTAAGCACTGTGGGGTTCTTCCTGGCTGAGATCCTCTAGTGTCTTATGTATATCTCATTCACGGGAGCACTGTCGTGCCTCCTGTAATGCACTCTAGCACTTCTTTCGTCCAGCGTGAATTCTTATTCCCCGGAAGGTGGTGACGGTTTTATCACAGACGCATGTCCAGCCCGGTGTTGGGCAGAAATAATGGTCGATTGGACGGAAAGGGTCACCGTGTGGTCGCCAATGGATCCTTCATGCTCCCCCCCCCCTTTTTTTTTCCGGAGGATCCAAGGGGCATCTGCTTGTATTGTAATATACCGCGCGGCTGAGGCGGCAATTATCACAAAATACAATTGCAAGTGTTAAGGATTGATAGTTCTACTTTGAGCTTACCATTTTTGATAACATTTGATTTTTATGTTAGTTTGTCTTGAGAAGTGGCAAGTGGCTGTGCTGTGTTTAAATCTGTAAATCAGATATATAATATATCTGTATCAGTATAATATTTTTGCATTGAAACTTATTAAGATTTTGTGTATAAAAAGTTGATCAGATAAGAAAATTATTGTTTTCACGGCAATTGTAGTTATGTATTATAATTGAAAATAATTATGTTATGATAATAGAGACTCCAATTAAAAAGTAGCATTTGCATGGACTGAGTAAATCCCTGGTGCGGAAGATGTGCCTGTTTGTGATAGATAAAGAGTTATTTAGGTAATATTTGGCTCTACTTTTGCGTTCTCTGTGAGAAAGAGAGAGAGAGAGAGAGAGAGAGAGAGAGAGTGAGAGAGAGAGAGAGTGAGAGAGAGATAGAGAGAGAGAGAGTGTGAGAGAGAGAGAAAGAGAGAGAGATAGATAGAGAGAGAGACAGAGGGAGAGATAGATAGGGAGAGAGAGAGACAGAGGGAGGGAGGGAGGGAGGGAGGGAGGGAGACAGAGAGTTGCTTAAGAAATATTTGCATTTGCCTATTTTGCGTTCGTTATTTATTGCTCTATTTTTACCAAATTCATTTACGTTGAAGTGGAGACAATACAATAACAAGTTAAAGAAAGGCATATGTAAAAAATACCACTAGTTGTCAATTTGACATATATGGGTTATCTATTTATTAGGGGCGTTCAATTGAAACCCGTTCCAATGGCTTTATTACAAAAGCATGAAAGAAACATTAACAGGTGTGGTAGAATTAAACAAAGCATTCATTTTGAATGAATCATGCACCATGGATTGGTCAGAAGAAGTCGCCGTAGGCATTCAGGCAAGCATCCCATTGCTTAGGTAGGTGGCGAATGCAGTCCGTAAAAAAAGGATTCAGGTTGCTCACTGAACCAAGAGTTTACCGCGTTCATTATGTCTGCATCTGTGTGAAATCGTTGCCCCTTGAGAGCTTTTTTTAGAGGTTCGAACAAATGAAAATCACATGGTGAAAAATCAGGACTATATGCTGGATGTTGCAGAATTTCCCATTTCTTCCTTGATAATGCTTCCTGCACAATCTTTACGACATGCGGACGAGCATTATTGTGCAACAAAATCATATCGCGAGAAAGCATGCCGGGTCGTTTATTCTTGATGGCTTTTTGCAGCTTGTCTAGTGTTTGCAAGTAGTGGGTAGAGTTGATGTTGACACCAGGTTCTTTAAAGTCGGCCAACAATAGCCCTTCATGGTACAAAAAATGCGCTCAGCATAACCTTACCAGCGGAAACCTGTAACTTGAATTTTTGGCTTTTGGTGACCCAGCATGCTTTCATTGCATGCTCTCTCTTTTGCTGCTCGGCTCAAAGTGGTGACACCATGATTCATCGCCTGCCACTATGCGGAAGAGAAATGCATCACCCTCCACTCTGTAACGCAGCAAGTGGTTCAAACACCATCCCATGCGTTCCTCTGTTTGGTGGTCGGTCAACATCCGTGGTACCCACTGTGAACACACCTTCCGATATTGCAGTTTCTTACGAACGACCTTTTGAATTGTCCCAATTGACACATAAAATTCTTTCGCTAGCTAGCATATGCTTCTACAACGGTTCATCTGTACTGCTGCATCAATTTTGGCGATGGTTTTTCCTGTTGCAACAATATGCGCTTGACCCGGCCGTTGAAGATCTGTCGTGAATTGACGTCCTTTCCGAAACATTCGTGCCCAGTATGTCACTGTTGTCTTCCACACACATTTGTTACCGTACGCTGCCTGCATTCTTCGATGAATATCCACTGGTCGACATCCTTCAAATGAAAGAAACCGAATCACCGCTCTTTGAGCTTCTTTGGACGGATTTTGGATCAACCCGGCCATTTTCTCAATGGTCAGAAACAGAACCTATGCATCATGGGACGATAAGCACCTGCTCTTTTATTCATTGGTCAGTACTTATTACATGACTATGACATGATCATGTTCAATGTACGCTATTACGCGCGATGCGGCACGAACGGATGTCAAATGAACACCCCTTATATTATGCTCTCTTGCCTACAAGTCGTACTGGCTTTGCAACTCAATTATATCGTTATTTAACTACCCTATTTTAATAGCCAGATAAGCATCATCATATTTAATCATTTTCAATTACACACTCCCCCCCCCTCCCCACCTCTTTCCCTCTCTTGCACCTATTTAATAAATGTATTACAGTGTGGAAGAGAAAAGGGAAAAAAATTGTCTGGAAAAAAGAAACGCTTAAAGAAAGAGACACAAGGAAGAAATCTAAGCTATGTCATGAAGGAATTCTTAGTACATAACTCCTGTCTAGATGAGCCGTCCACATCCACATCAACAGCAACTGCTTTGGATTTGGAAATTAAAAATTCAATGCCACCTCAATCACTTCCAGAAGAAGTTGTTGAAGAGAGCCAAATAATTACACCACAATAATTTCATCAAGAGCCGGGTAGCAGTAGTAGTGGCAGCTAGCTGATATTAAACGAAATTCCTTCTGATCCTGCATTATGGAATGCTTTGTGCATGTCATCTGAAAGTCGTCAAATACTGGTTGAGAGGAGTCACATCAAAATTAAAGTTTTCGAGATTTCTATTAATAAAGGAAGGCGTCGATTTTCGCCCTCGCATTATTTGAAAGTTTTGAGAAATGGTGAAGTCGTTGAGAGAAGTTGGTTGATTTACTCTGTTACAGATGAAGTCATTTTTAAATAATTTTTTTTTTTTTTTTTGCCTTTGTTGTTTATTGTTTGATAATTCGTCTGCTATTAGTGACTACGCAAAAAAAAAGACTATTCTGACTAGGGAAATCTTATAAGAGCCCTCACAGTGCACGAAAAGTCTGTAAATCACAGAAATGCTTTTAGAGCATGGAAAGAATTGGACATTCGATTACAGCAGAAAAAAATGATTGACGCTGAATATCAACGAATTATGGATATGAAAATTCAGCGTTGGAGAGGAGTTCCAAAAAATTATGTCAGTAATTAGACTATTGGCCTCACAATGCTTAGCTTTTCGTGGAACAACTGAACATTTGTTTCAGCCTAATAACGGAAACTTCCTAAAGTTGGTAGAATTGCTTTCTGAGTTTGATCAAGTTGTGGAAGAACATATCAGTAGAGTTCAACGCGAGTCTGATAAGTAGTCTGTGACGTATCTAAACAATAATATACAAGATGAATTAATAAATTTGATGGGAAATGTAATGTTAAGCAAAATTGTCGAAATAACAAAAATTGCTAAAAATTTAGTTTTTAATAATCGCCGATTGTACCCCAGACGTCAGTTATATTGAACAGCCTCCGTTAACAATAAGAGCTGTCGCTTTTAACTCCATTCAAAATAAATATTAAATTAAAGAATTCTTAATAGTTTTTTAAGCTAGTGATTCAGCCAGAGAGGGTTTGACATAACATATTCAGACATATTTGGAAAAGTTAGGGTTTAATTTAAAGTGGCTTAGAGGGCACAGCTAAGACAACGGAGCTAATATGAAAGGAGTAAGAAAGGGTGTACAAAATAGAATGCTTGCAAACTGTCCAAGGGCGTTTTATGTGCCCCGCGAGTGTCATTCTTTAAACCTAGTTGTGAATAATTCAGCGTCTTCTTCTACAGAAACAATTACATTGTTTTCTATTGTACAAGAACTTTACACATTTTTTCCTTGTTCGACAAAGCGCTGGGAAGTGAATTAACTCTAAAATCATTGAATGGTACTACGTGGTCAAGCAGAGTAGATGAGTTAAAATCTTTACGATTTCAACTTTGTGAAATCCACGATGCATTATTCGGAATGACAGAAGACTTTAACAGCGATGCAGAAACTAAAGTTACAGCAAGAGGGTTAGCACAATTATAAAATATTAGAAGTTTATGTCAGGTGTAATTCTTTAGCATGATATTTTATTTGAAATAAATCCAGTCTCGACGCTACTGCAATCTGTAACTATAAATTTGTTAGATTGTCTAAGGATGTTATCAGAAACCATACAAAAGGTGGAAAGTTATAGACCATTAGATATGATCAGATGAAAATTGCTGCTAATGAGATTGCAAAGAATGTTGAATGCAGTACAGAATTTCCTGTCGAAACTAAAGTTAGTGCAAGAAGGAAAAAGAGTCAATTTGACAACGAAGAAGCTGTCGATGAACCCTTAACAGAGGAGAACAAATTTAAAATAAACTTTGTCAGTTATATTCTGCACGTTACCCTTAATTCTCTAATTGAACGATTCACGCTTCTGGAAACCCATGACAAAAGTTTTCAGTTTTTATATGACATTTTAAAACTCAAGGATGTAGATGACAAAACGCTTGAAAATTATTGTACCAGTCTCCGGTTAATACTTTCGGTGGAAATTGAATCAAATATACATGCAAATGATCTTCAAGAAGAATTACATGATGTATCCCAAAAGCTACCATATTATGTGAAACCTTTGGATTTTTTTTTTAATTTGTGCCAAAATAACTTAATTACTTTATATCCAAATATTGTTGTAGCTCTGAGAATTTTATTAACACTCCCTGTTTCTGTTGCTCGTGGGGAAAGAAGTTTTTCCAAATTAAAATTAATAAAACACTACTTAAGAAGTTCGATAAGCCAAACAAAACTTAGAAACCTGTCATTAATTTCCTATTGAATCTACATTGGCTACCACTCAAGACTATAGACTACACATCTCTAATTAATAGCGAACGAAAGAAGAAGAACATCCCTAATTTATGAATTTGCTAAAGTTATAAAGTTAGAAGGGTAAAAGTGTAGTAGATTGTTGTAGCTTGATAGTTGATATCATTAATTTAAAGTAGTTTATATTTTCAACAACAAAAAATAAAAGATAGTATATAATTTGTGCAGTTTTTTGTTTTTTTTAAATCACAATCGAAGGTTAGTTTAAAGGAAAATAAATGTAAGAGCGGCATTTCGAAGACTTGCATCACAATGATCACACTGAACAAATCTACCGCACGGCCCTATGTACCCGCCTTGAGTTGCACTAGGTATATGGTTCGAACGTTAGTTGCATATCCTTTACAGGTACGTTGCAGTCAACCACATCATTTTTGGTTGTTGTGATTTCTTGGCAAGATTAAGTTCAGTAGTTTTCCGATGCCGGTCTCCGTGGCGAATAGTTTACGGACGCGATTCGTAAGCCCGCTTACCCACGTTCGAAACACAGATGTGCGGGATTTAGCAGCAGCCCGCGATGCGCTGGGTTCTAACGAATTGGTGTGGGAGCCAGTCTGTCATTCAGAAAGCATTGACAAAATACTGCTGAATGTAAACTTGCCAAGACATCAACAACAGCGGTAAAATTCGGGTGTTAACAGCGACGCCCTGTAAAAATGATACGCAAAAAAAAAAAAAACACACACACACACAAAATGTTTTTCGATGCTTTCGGATCGATCGGCACTAATACCATTGTATGAAATATAGCGCAAAACGGTCTGTGGTCAAATTGCCGGCAGTTGTGTTTCGAACGCGGAATGCGGGATTACGAGTTGTATTCGAAATTCCTTCGCCACAGAGCCATATGGTACGAGACGAATATCTTATAAGTCAATGGGCACTCTCTGGGTCATGTGGTCAGTATCACGTGGGCCCCCTTTACTTCCCAAGACGTTTCCTGAAAGCCAGTTTATCCTTGGTCCACGTGAAAGCTAAGGTTAAGTTTGAAAATCCGCCCTGGTGTAGATTCGAAACTTTAACAATAAAATGGCATAATGTTGATCAAGACGAATGCATTCACATTTGCCTTCAGTGAGATTACGCTCACGGTGTAATTCTTCAAGTGACAGCTGAAGCACAGGGCACAATCATGAAATATGCCGAGCGATTGAAGCGCATCCAGAAATCACGCATCTTAATAATTCAAGGGTGAGCTAGGAATAAAACCAATTTTAATATATGGTTGTGAATCCTGGACAATTAGTAACCTGGTGGAAAAAAAAAATCCATGGAAGCCTTGGAGATGTGGTTTTGTAGAAGAATGGTGAAAATTAATTGGACAGCCAAAAGGAGCAATCTGAACATTTTGAGGGAAGCTAAATCGCAAAGACAATTTAACACAAACATCGGTAAAAAGCAATCATCATATTTTGGCCACATTGTGAGAAGACAAACTGGAACATGTTGTTGTGACTACCGGAAAGATTCGCGTAAAGAAAGATAAAGGAAGACAACGTGAGAAAATTATTGACAGTCCTGTGTCATGGCACTGAAGGAAGTCAACACACGAATTGATCCATGCCGTCGGTTATCACAGTTTGTGTGGAGAGGCATGATAGCCCACGCCAGCCGGCAAGGTAATTGATGAGCAAGGAATATAATCCTCATTGACTTCCTGGCATATTTGTGGCTATCTATTCGTAGAATTTTAGTTCTTGGATCATACAATTTTCTCTCCAATTCGGAAAGAAATAAAATTTTAGACATCGCTCTACATGCTTGAGTAGCTCTAGTTGTAATTAAGGTCTCGAAATTTTGGAGTTTTCTTTATAGATTTCCTGTCTTTATTTTTGAATTTTCTTCATTACTGCAGATTTACTGCCTCTCTCGTCAGCTGAGGGATTGGCCGATGCTCTTGTTAGTTCGTTTTATTTTATTATTTTATCTTCCCTCACGAATGGTGGTTTACTCGAGTTTTGAGATGTTCAGATGTTAGTCTAGACACTGGATGGTCCGAAGAAGAACCCATCGTCGAATAGCCGCTATACCATGTGTTTGTTTGATGGGTTTAGTTCCTAGGGCTTGTCCTCGTGAATATTTATCCCTTGTTGCCTTAGCTTGTAATGCTTTTCTTCTATTGTGTTGAGCTGCCTTCTATGTTTGTCTTGTAATTTACCATTAACATGTGTAAGTATACAGACAGGCAGGCAGGCAGGCAGGCAGGCAGGCAGGCAGGCAAACAGGTAGAACGAACGATGTTTATTTTCAAAGCGTCACATATTAAGCACGTTGTCCCGCCTTACTTTAGGTCCTTTAAATCACTCATTTTTCAAACATTAATTATCTAGTGTTTTTGTTACATTCATATAGAAAAAAAATATTGTCAATAGAATGTTGTGATGGATGGATGGATGGATGGATGGAGGGAGGGAGGGAAGGAGGGAGGGGATGAATGGATGGATGGGTGGGTGGGTAGGTGAGTGGGTGGGTGGAGGGAGAGTGAAGGGAGGTAGGGGTGGATAGATAAATGTATGGAGGGATGGATTGATGAAGGGAGGGAGGGAAGAAGGGATGGATGGAAGGAGGGAGAAAGGAATGAGGGATTGACGGATTGATGAATGAATGGATGGAGGGAGGGAGAGAGGGAGGGATGGGGGAGGGAAGGATGGATGGATGGATAGATACAGTGATTTATACAAGTCCTTGCAAAAGCATCTAAACTGCATTAACTCTCAGGATTTCGTGCGCCAGGAGATGCGGTGGTGCGGGGGCTAGCACGCATGCCTGCCAACCCTGATGTACCTGGGTTCGAATTACTGTCAAGTTGGATTGTAACTTGACCTGGGATTTCAGGCAGACTCAAACTAAAGAGTACCATAAAATGTGTTGGGGAGCAAATGCGGTCGGCATAATATTAGCCACGTTAGCACTGGGGTGCTAATTGGTATATAAAAGTATGTTGTTATTGTTATGTGTCCAATGCGCGTCAATGTGTGTCAGTGTGTGTCAATGCGTGTCAATGTGTTAATGTGTCAATGCGCGTCAGTGTGTGTCAATGTGTGTCAGTGTGTGGCAATGTATGTCAGTGTCTGTAAATGTGTGTCAATGTGTGTCAATGTGTGTGATTGTGTGTCAGTGTGTGTCAGTGTGTGAATGTGTGACTTTGTGTTTCAGTTGTGTCGATGTGTGTGAATGTGTGTCAATGTGTGTCAGTGTGTGTCAGTGTGTGTCGATGTGTGTCAATGTGTGTCAATGTGTGTCAGCGTGTGTCAGTGTGTGTCAGTGTGTGTCAGTGTGTGCCAGTGCACGTCAGTGTGTGTCAGCGTGTGTCAATGTGTGTCAGTGTGTGTTAACGTGTGTCAGTGTGTGTTAATGTGTGTCAATATGTGTCAGTGTGTGTCAATGTGTGTCAGTCTCTGTCAATGTGTGTCAAGGTGTCAGTGTGTGATAGTGTGTTTCAATGTGTGTCAATACGCGTCAGTGTGTGTCAGTGTGTGTCAGTGTGTGTCAATGTGTGTCAGTGTGTGTCAGTGTGTGTCAATGTGTGTCAGTGTGTGTCAGTGTGTGTCAGTGCGTGTCAATGTGTATCAATGTGTGTCAATGTGTGTTAATGTGTGTCAGTGTGTGTCAGTGTGTGTCAGTGTGTGTCAGTGTGTGTCAATGTGTGTCAGTGTGTGTCAATGTGTGTCAGTGTGTGTCAGTGTGTTTCAGTGCGTGTCAATGTGTATCAATGTGTGTCAATGTGTGTTAATGTGTGTCAGTGTGTGTCAGTGTGTGTCAGTGTGTGTAAATGTGTGTCAGTGTGTGTCAGTGTGTGTCAGTGCGTGTCAATGTGTATCAATGTGTGTCAATGTGTGTTAATGTGTGTCAGTGTGTGTCAGTGTGTGTCAGTGTGTGTCAGTGTGTGTCAGTGTGTGTCAGTGTGTGTCAGTGCGCGTCAATATGTATCAATGTGTGTCAATGTGTGTTAATGTTCCAGTGTGTGTCAATGTGTGTCAGTGTGTGTCAATGCGCGTCAATGTGTATCAATGTGTGTCAAAAGGCTACTTTACTTACGTAGAAACCTACATTGTATTAACTGATTAACTGTCATTGGATGATGAATCGTCTCAAGAGGGTTTTTCTATCTGCCATATATATGTTATATACAGTAGTTATCCGTGTGCAACCCCCTTTAATTTGATATGTAATACATGTCTGATACCATATTAAAATATTTAAAGTCATCACTGTGACACACCCTAACTGACAATTTTTAGCCTTCCGTTTTTTCTTGGTCCACACCTTCTTTTTGTTTTGGACTAAATGCATTAACTCTTCATACATCATGAGTCACTTAAAATAACAGAAACATCGCCCCAAATGTACCAATCCTCCAGTTCCAATGTTTACGGTAGTTGCCACTACTCGGAGTCCCTGTGGCGAAATGGAAACCCGTTTGACATGGGCTCCGAAGGTTGTGGGTTCGATTCCGACCCGCGTCCTTCGGTTCACAAGTGAAATTTTTCAGAGACTTCTGTGGGTAATCGCTAGAGCTACGGAGTTCGTGCTTGGTGCGACGCTTTCCGCGCTGCGGAAAGAGAGCGAGCCATATGGGATAAAACCCGGTGCAATGAAGTCGACCCTGTCGACTTTTAAGCTTTTTTTTTTTTAATGCCACTACTCATATTCAGATTAAGGAAAATATGTCTCGTATTTCATTCCATTGTTTCTGGAAGTCACTTCTAATCGTCTGGAAGTTGGCATGTGGTGGAATTTCCAATTATAATTCGATCATGATGTAATCAGCTTCGGCGAAGCCTCTGGCCGAATGGATAGGACGCAGAGCTCCATTACAGGCGACCAGTGATCCTCGATAAGGCGATGGCGATGAATTCTTTTCTGTCGGGGAAAACAAGAAAACCCAAACCTGCATAGTTCGCGGCGACTGCACTAGCCCGGCGGTCTGAATATCACAGGCACACGAACCCCTTGTCATACACTGCAATGTAGTATAGGCAGTGGTGACAATGACAGGCAGTAATGAGCTTCACATTGCTATCACTAATCATGATATCCCCCCCCCCCCCCCCTCACCCAATGAGCTTGTAATGCCAAAAGGTCAAAGGTAATCTGCAAAGACAACAGCTGTCATGAAGCTCTTTGTTTGGCTGAAAACTCTGGGGTAGTATTGTAAAAATGTTAAGTACAGGACCACTTTGCCTGCCTCAATATGGCATGGCCATATGATGCTAAACCCACATCTGTATAGACTATATACCAATTGATACTCCAGGGTGATGTGGCATACATCACGCCGGCCGCTTTAACCTCCCGTGGCATTCCATGGTACCCATGGAAGCCCAGGTCAACTTTCAACACTCGTCTCCATACAAATTCGAACCCATCACCACCGGCTCGGAGGTCAAGCGACTGGCCGCTACGCTATCGAAGCTCGGCAGTAGTATACTAGAATGGATAAACTGGTAATCTGGCGGTTGATAGAGAAAATATTAAAAGCTACTTGTATGTTCTTGTACGTGATCTTGCAATCAACCCCAGCAGTTAATGGCAGTTTGTGATTTACTGGGCAATTTTTTTAGCGTTCGGTATAGATTGCCTAAACTTTATGAGCGGCCGATGCTCATTCCATCTAAATCAAAGCAAAGCGACTGCTTTTCCAAATCGTCCGTTTCTGATTTCGACCCCACGACCCGGTACGTCGTGGAATTGTAAATCTGCGATAACTATCCCCTAAGCCACAGGTGCTGATAAAAAAACAAACAGAACCTGACATTATATACCACGCGTTGATGCCAGCATCTCCGAATGGATAAGAGCGGTCGTACTTAAATTTCCGGTGTGATGATGCTGCCGTACACCGGTCAGTTTTAACTAACATGTTGACTTCTCGTCCTTGACTTGGGGACGTAAATTACAAATACCTCTGAAGTCGGAGTGAGTTCGCCAGATGGCGAGGGACATTGGTAACAGGTAAAGATAATCCACTCGTAAAATTACGCCCAGTGCTACTAGAAATAGCGTGTATGGACTACGTTTGAATTCAAACCGAGCGAGCTAAAAACGACACAGCATATTCCACGCTGGTGATGTCTACTTTTTAGCTGTAATCTATGCCATTTTAGGTTATCGTGCGAGACACAACCGCTGCAGAACAAAGAGGGACATGGCAAATCCAACATATGCCAGGAGTGATGAGCACCCATTGGCTTGCCCCCTCCCTCCCCCCCCCCCCACTCCTTGCAGTAATGCGTGTTCGTAATAACAGGTAGCAATAGCAATCCCACTAAACATCATCATCATCATCATAAAATACTGCAGTTGTAGGTCAGCATGGCCGAATGGATAAGAACACGTATTCTTAAACTTCCGGTGTGCTGATGCCGAGGTAAGGAGTTCAACCCCTACACCAGTCATTTGGACTAAAATGTTGACCTATCGTCCTTCACTTGGGGTCGTAAATTACAAGTACCTTTGAAGAGGTAGTGGGTTCGCCTGATTGCGACGGACACTGTTAATAGGGAAAGCTCATCCTCACGCAAAATCCAGTTCAGCTCCATTAGAAGCAATGAGTATGAATTACGCTTGAGTGCGCATAAGTCTTTGGCCTGACCATGAAGGAGTAGGCGGAGAAAATTGAAATTTGGCACAGTGCTTATTCCTTCTCAATGTAGCCACCACCTGAATTTATGCATTTCTGCAATCTCTGCGTGACCTTGAAAAGACCTTCAGAATAAAACAAACTATTTTTCGAACTAAACCAGTTATCACAAGCCAGTATGACATCTTCGTGACTATCAAAATGATTTCCTTTCAGCTGTTTTTTTTTTTTTTTTAAGATTTGGGAAAAGAAAAAACGTATGATTGAGCCAAATCTGGAGAATATGGTGGGTGTGGAAGAATTTCAATATTCAAATCGTTGGCAGTTTGCAGCACAAGCCGTGCTTTAGGGGAGGGCGCGTTGTCTTGAAGCAAAGGCAGAATTTGCGTACGCGCTATTCCTCGTTTTCTGGTCCAGCCTTTCTTAGTTTGATAAGGAGATCTTCATAGTACTGCCTATTAACCTTGTTGCCATGAAGCATGTTATCTTTCAATATGACACCTTTCACGTCCCAAAAAACATCACTTTTCTTGCAGATTTTTGTGCTCTTGGCTTGACATGTGTTGGCGAGCCCGGGGTTTTCCACTGCATGCTGGCAATTTTGGATTCTGGTTCATAATGGTGAACTCAAGTCTCATCTACCGTCACCATGATCGTCAACATGTTTTTCGACCGCCACATGATGAGCAACTGGTCACAACAAACAACCCGTGTTTGTTTCTGTTCACATGTCAGCAGTCGCACGACCCAACGAGCACACACTTTTTTTCGTGTTCAGTCTGTTGTGTGAAATTCTAAAAACTGTACTCTTACTCAGTTTTGCTGAACCCGATATCTCTGCAATTGTCATTTTCCTATCCTAGTCTATGATTTTCTTCACTTTTGCAGCATTTACATCATTGCACTCTGAGGACGATCGTCCTGATCTTGGCAGATCAGCAACTTATGAATGACCACGCTTAAACTGCAAATATCAATTTTTTACAGAAGCATACGAAGGAAAAACTTCCTCAAACACTGGCTCCATCTCCCTGTGTATTTCTGTAGGTGTTTTTCCCTGTAAGGTCAAGCATTTTATCACAGTCCTGGCGTCTAATTTCTCCATTGTCCTGTAATCCGTTGGATGTGCAGATCTGGTCAATAGGGTGTGTTGTGCCATGCACCATATCGGGAAAACCAGTTGAGGAGAGAAATTCATCATTCATATTTCCGTTATAAATTGAATGAGCTATACATGTGCCAAATGTATCCGCCAACTCCTTCACGGTCAGGCTAAAGACTTATGAGAAGCCCCTTGTGTGTATGTGTGTGCGTGTGTGTGTGCGTGCGTGTGTGTGTGTGTGTGTGTGTGTGTGTGTGTGTGTGTGTGTGTGTGTGTGTGTGTGTGTGTTGCAGTTCATGGTAGCGAAGATACCTGACCACACAGTTGCATATTTGTCTGTCTTGAAAGTAACAACTGAAGGTCCCTGTGGCACGCCTAAATGCGCATTGGGCATATGGGGCATATGGTTCTAGGCCCATATTTTTAAAGACCAATCGGCTTTCGTGGGACGGTAACAGGTCGAAATATTCCGAGAACGGGATATCTTCTGACGATCAGAAACCATCTGTCGTGTTTGCTCCTCGGGGAAGTTCTCATCATTTTGTTATCACTGCTAGACACATATTTGTATAGACAAAAGGCGCTTGTGGGTAATGTCGTCAGTAACATTCATAGTCTGTCTTTCTTTTACATTTGGTTTGGACCAAACAAGGATGGGTGGCGGAAATAGGAAGTAGGGGTGTGTTACGGTTATGACTGAAAAGTTGTGAATATGGTAGCAGACTGTATGTTACGTTATTATGTTCTGTAAAGCTGCATTACGTTGTGTTATTTTATATTGTTAGCGGACATGTTGTATTTTATATCAAATTATAGGGGTTTGTTTATGGAAAACTACTGTATGTAAGACCATGGCAGATACGGGAAGTCATTTAAGAAGATTAATCATCCCATGGTATCTTAATCAGTTAATTCTTTAATTCCGCAGTTGTGAAGAACATAATAGTAATACTGTAAAAATTAATACGGAAAAAGAACAAACACAGAATAACTTGTTCTGTGTGTGTATTTTCTATTGTAAATTGTCCTATATGAAATTACCGCTACAGATGGGGGATGACATAAATCCATTTCTGCCAATGTGAACTGAAGGGATGTCTGATCAGATCACGGTAAGTGGTGGCTACTTTCGCAGGAAATAAAGGCTCCCAAAGGGGTGGGATATAGACCCATACGAACATCAAGGAGATGGGATATCTGACGTAAGACGATCCAGAATGGATAGCTTCTCAGGCGTGATAGATCCGGGAGATAGTGGGCTGTTAGATAAATGTAGAAAAACAAACAGCCAGACAGACAATCAGGGCGATCGAGAGACAGTCGGAGAGATGGATGGATGGATGGATGGATGGATGGGTGGGTGGGTGGATGGGTGGGTGGGTGGATGGGTGGGTGGATGGATGGATGGATGGATGAATGAATGAATGAATGGATGGATAAAGGTAATAAAAGAGTATACTCCAGTTACCTATTCCGTACTCATGAATGTTTGTAGTAGCGAGCGATAATACAGTAACAAACGCGCTGGCCTGCCGATTTGGTGGTCATGCAATTGAATCACCATCGTGGTGATTTTGTTCTTGTTGTCAAATTGACTTGGGTTCTCATGTCCACCCAACCTACGTGAGTAATAGAAAGTTTTCCGTGCAGTAAAAGCGGCCGCGTGATACCACAATAGGTGTGTGGGTAGCATTCGTTAGCTTGGGATGTTATAGATGTGTGGGTAGCATACGTTAGCTTAAGATGTTATAGGTGTGTGGGTAGCATACGTTAGCTTGGGATGTTATAGATGTGTGGGTAGCATACGTTAGCTTGAAATGTTATAGATGAGTGGGTAGCATACGTTAGCTTAAGATGTTATAAATGTGTGGGTAGCATACGTTAGCTTGAGATGTTATAGATGTGTGGGTAGCATACGTTAGCTTGAAATGTTATAGATGTGTGGGCAGCATACGTTAGCTTAAGATGTTATAAATGTTTGGGTAGCATACGTTAGCTTGAGATGTTATAGATGTGTGGGTAGCATACGTTAGCTTGAGATGTTATAAATGTGTGGGTAGCATACGTTAGCTTGGGATGTTATAGATGTGTGGGTAGAATACGTTAGCTTGAAATGTTATAAATGTGTGGGTAGCATACGTTAGCTTGAGATGTTATAGATGTCTGGATAACATACGTTAGCTTGAGATGTTATAGATGTGTGGGTAGCATACGTTAGCTTGAGATGTTATAAATATGTGGGTAGCATACGTTAGCTTAAGATGTTATAAATATGTGGGTAGCATACGTTAGCTTGAGATGTTATAAATATGTGGGTAGCATACGTTAGCTTAAGATGTTATAAATATGTGGGTAGCATACGTTAGCTTAAGATGTTATAAATATGTGGGTAGCATACGTTAGCTTAAGATGTTATAAATATGTGGGTAGCATACGTTAGCTTGAGATGTTATAAATGTGTGGGTAGCATACGTTAGCTTGAGATGTTATAAATATGTGGGTAGCATACGTTAGCTTGAGATGTTATAAATGTGTGGGTAGCATACGTTAGCTTGAAGATGTTATAAATGTGTGGGTAGCATACGTTAGCTTGAGATGTTATAAGATGTTGGGTAGCATACGTTAGCTTGAGATGTTATAGATGTGTGGGTAGCATACGTTAGCTTGAGATGTTATAAGATGTGTGGGTAGCATACGTTAGCTTAAGATGTTATAAATAGTGTGGGTAGCATACGTTAGCTTGAGATGTTATAATATGTGTGGGTAGCATACGTTAGCTTAAGATGTTATAATATGTGTGGGTAGCATACGTTAGCTTGAGATGTTATAAATAGTGTGGGTAGCATACGTTAGCTTAAGATGTTATAAATAGTGTGGGTAGCATACGTTAGCTTGAGATGTTATAAATATGTGGGTAGCATACGTTAGCTTGAGATGTTATAAATATGTGGGTAGCATACGTTAGCTTGAGATGTTATAAATAGTGTGGGTAGCATACGTTAGCTTGAGATGTTATAAATAGTGTGGGTAGCATACGTTAGCTTGAGATGTTATAAGATGTGTGGGTAGCATACGTTAGCTTGAGATGTTATAAGATGTGTGGGTAGCATACGTTAGCTTAAGATGTTATAGATGTGTGGGTAGCATACGTTAGCTTGAAGATGTTATAGATGTGTGGGTAGCATACGTTAGCTTGAGATGTTATAGATGTGTGGGTAGCATACGTTAGCTTAAGATGTTATAGATGTGTGGGTAGCATACGTTAGCTTGAGATGTTATAGATGTGTGGGTAGCATACGTTAGCTTGAGATGTTATAGATGTGTGGGTAGCATACGTTAGCTTGAGATGTTATAGATGTGTGGGTAGCATACGTTAGCTTGAGATGTTATAAATATGTGGGTAGCATACGTTAGCTTGAGATGTTATAAATATGTGGGTAGCATACGTTAGCTTGAGATGTTATAAATATGTGGGTAGCATACGTTAGCTTAAGATGTTATAAATATGTGGGTAGCATACGTTAGCTTAAGATGTTATAAATATGTGGGTAGCATACGTTAGCTTAAGATGTTATAAATATGTGGGTAGCATACGTTAGCTTGAGATGTTATAAATATGTGGGTAGCATGACGTTAGCTTGAGATGTTATAAATATGTGGGTAGCATACGTTAGCTTAAGATGTTATAAATATGTGGGTAGCATACGTTAGCTTAAGATGTTATAAATATGTGGGTAGCATACGTTAGCTTAAGATGTTATAAATATGTGGGTAGCAATACGTTAGCTTGAGATGTTATAAATGTGTGGGTAGCATACGTTAGCTTGAGATGTTATAAATATGTGGGTAGCATACGTTAGCTTGAGATGTTATAAATGTGTGGGTAGCATACGTTAGCTTGAGATGTTATAAATGTGTGGGTAGCATACGTTAGCTTGAGATGTTATAAGATGTGTGGGTAGCATACGTTAGCTTGAGATGTTATAGATGTGTGGGTAGCATACGTTAGCTTAAGATGTTATAGATGTGTGGGTAGCATACGTTAGCTTGAGATGTTATAGATGTGTGGGTAGCATACGTTAGCTTGAGATGTTATAGATGTGTGGGTAGCATACGTTAGCTTAAGATGTTATAGATGTGTGGGTAGCATACGTTAGCTTGAGATGTTATAAGATAGTGTGGGTAGCATACGTTAGCTTGAGATGTTATAATATGTGGGTAGCATACGTTAGCTTGAGATGTTATAGATGTGTGGGTAGCATACGTTAGCTTGAGATGTTATAGATGTGTGGGTAGCATACGTTAGCTTGAGATGTTATAAATATGTGGGTAGCATACGTTAGCTTGAGATGTTATAAATATGTGGGTAGCATACGTTAGCTTGAGATGTTATAAATATGTGGGTAGCATACGTTAGCTTGAGATGTTATAAATATGTGGGTAGCATACGTTAGCTTAAGATGTTATAAATATGTGGGTAGCATACGTTAGCTTAAGATGTTATAAATATGTGGGTAGCATACGTTAGCTTGAGATGTTATAAATGTGTGGGTAGCATACGTTAGCTTGAGATGTTATAAATATGTGGGTAGCATACGTTAGCTTGAGATGTTATAAATGTGTGGGTAGCATACGTTAGCTTGAGATGTTATAAATATGTGGGTAGCATACGTTAGCTTGAGATGTTATAAATATGTGGGTAGCATACGTTAGCTTGAGATGTTATAAATGTGTGGGTAGCATACGTTAGCTTGAGATGTTATAAATATGTGGGTAGCATACGTTAGCTTCAGATGTTATAAATGTGTGGGTAGCATACGTTAGCTTGAGATGTTATAGATGTGTGGGTAGCATACGTTAGCTTGAGATGTTATAGATGTGTGGGTAGCATACGTTAGCTTGAGATGTTATAAATGTGTGGGTAGCATACGTTAGCTTGGGATGTTATAGATGTGTGGGTAGCATACGTTAGCTTGAGATGTTATAGATGTGTGGGTAGCATACGTTAGCTTGAGATGTTATAAATGTGTGGGTAGCATACGTTAGCTTGAGATGTTATAAATGTGTGGGTAGCATACGTTAGCTTGAGATGTTATAGATGTGTGGGTAGCATACGTTAGCTTGAGATGTTATAGATGTGTGGGTAGCATACGTTAGCTTGAGATGTTATAAATGTGTGGGTAGCATACGTTAGCTTGAGATGTTATAAGATGTGGGTAGCATACGTTAGCTTGAGATGTTATAAGATGTGTGGGTAGCATACGTTAGCTTAAGATGTTATAAATGTGTGGGTAGCATGCGTTAGCTTGAGATGTTATAAATGTGTGGGTAGCATACGTTAGCTTGAGATGTTATAAATGTGTGGGTAGCATACGTTAGCTTAAGATGTTATAAATATGTGGGTAGCATACGTTAGCTTAAGATGTTATAAATATGTGGGTAGCATACGTTAGCTTAAGATGTTATAAATGTGTGGGTAGCATACGTTAGCTTGAGATGTTATAAATGTGTGGGTAGCATACGTTAGCTTAAGATGTTATAAATGTGTGGGTAGCATACGTTAGCTTGAGATGTTATAAATGTGTGGGTAGCATACGTTAGCTTGAGATGTTATAATAGTGTGGGTAGCATACGTTAGCTTGAAGATGTTATAAGATGTGTGGGTAGCATACGTTAGCTTGAAGATGTTATAATGTGTGGGTAGCATACGTTAGCTTGAATGTTATAATGTGGTAATAGTTATTGGATGTTATATGTTGGGAATGTTATTGGATGTTATATGTTGGGTGATATAGTGGAGTTATAATTGTGGTAGATAGTTAGTTAGATGTTAAATTGGTAGATATTAGTTGGATTTTATTGGGGTAATAGTTGTTAGATGTTTAAATTGGGGTAATAGTTGTTAGAATAATTGGGGAGATGTTATTGTGTAAAATTGGGTAGATATTAGTTGGGTTATAAATTGGGGTATATTGTTAGATGTTATAATTGTGGGTAGCATACGTTAGCTAGATGTTATAAATTGTGGGTAGCATACGTTAGCTTAAGATGTTATAAATGTGTGGGTGTAGTTAGTTAGTTAAATGTTGTAGATGTTGTAGATATAGTTGGTGTAGTGTGGATATTGTTGGTGTATATTGTGGGATATGTTGGGTATAGTTGTAGATTTAATGGGTAAAGTTGTAGATTTAATGTGGGTAGCATACGTTAGCTTGAGATGTTATAGATGTGTGGGTAGCATACGTTAGCTTGAGATGTTATAGAATGTGTGGGTAGCATACGTTAGCTTGAGATGTTATAAGATGTGTGGGTAGCATACGTTAGCTTGAGATGTTATAGATGTGTGGGTAGCATACGTTAGCTTAAGATGTTATAAATATGTGGGTAGCATACGTTAGCTTGAGATGTTATAAATATGTGGGTAGCATACGTTAGCTTAAGATGTTATAAATATGTGGGTAGCATACGTTAGCTTGAGATGTTATAAATATGTGGGTAGCATACGTTAGCTTGAAGATGTTATAAATATGTGTGGTAGCATACGTTAGCTTGAGATGTTATAAATATGTGGGTAGCATACGTTAGCTTGAGATGTTATAAATATGTGGGTAGCATACGTTAGCTTGAGATGTTATAAATATGTGGGTAGCATACGTTAGCTTGAGATGTTATAAATATGTGGGTAGCATACGTTAGCTTAAGATGTTATAAATATGTGGGTAGCATACGTTAGCTTAGATGTTATAAATGTGTGGGTAGCATACGTTAGCTTGAGATGTTATAATATGTGGGTAGCATACGTTAGCTTGAGATGTTATAAATATGTGGGTAGCATACGTTAGCTTGAGATGTTATAAATGTGTGGGTAGCATACGTTAGCTTAAGATGTTATAGATGTGTGGGTAGCATACGTTAGCTTAAGATGTTATAGATGTGTGGGTAGCATACGTTAGCTTGAGATGTTATAAATGTGTGGGTAGCATACGTTAGCTTGAAGATGTTATAAATGTGTGGGTAGCATACGTTAGCTTGAGATGTTATAGATATGTGGGTAGCATACGTTAGCTTGAGATGTTATAAGATGTGTGGTAGCATACGTTAGCTTGAGATGTTATAGATATGTGGGTAGCATACGTTAGCTTGAGATGTTATAAATATGTGGGTAGCATACGTTAGCTTGAGATGTTATAAATATGTGGGTAGCATACGTTAGCTTAAGATGTTATAAATATGTGGGTAGCATACGTTAGCTTAAGATGTTATAATATGTGGGTAGCATACGTTAGCTTGAGATGTTAAAATATGTGGGTAGCATACGTTAGCTTGAGATGTTATAAATATGTGGGTACATACGTTAGCTTGAGATGTTTTAAATATGTGGGTAGGCATACGTTAGCTTGAGATGTTGTAAATATGTGGTAGCATACGTTAGCTAAGATGTTAGAAAGAGTGGGGGTAGCATACGTAGCCTTAAGTACGTTATAAATGTGTGGGTAGAAGACGTTATCTTAAGAGTGTTTAAATATAGTGGGTAGCATACGTTAGCTTAGATGTTATAAATATGTGGTAGCATACGTTAGCTGAGATGTTATAAATGGTAGGGGTAGCATACGTTAGCTTAGATGTTATAAATGTGTGGGTAGTTATACGTAGCTTAAGATGTTATAAATGTGTGGGTAGTTTACGTTAGCTTGAGATGTTATAAATGTGTGGGTAGTTTACGTTAGCTTAAGATGTTATTAATGTGTGGGTAGCATACGTTAGCTTGAGATGTTATAGGTGTGTGGGTAGCATACGTTAGCTTGAGATGTTATAAATATGTGGGTAGCATACGTTAGCTTAAGATGTTATAAATATGTGGGTAGCATACGTTAGCTTGAGATGTTATAAATATGTGGGTAGCATACGTTAGCTTAAGATGTTATAAATATGTTGGTAGCATAGTTAGCTTGAGATGTTATAGGTGTGTGGGTAGCATACGTAACTTGAGATGTTATAGGTGTGTGGGTAGCATACGTTAGCTTGAGATGTTATAAATATGTGGGTAGCATACGTTAGCTTAAGATGTTATAAATATGTGGGTAGCATACGTTAGCTTAAGATGTTATAAATATGTGGGTAGCATACGTTAGCTTAAGATGTTATAAATATGTGGGTAGCATACGTTAGCTTGAGATGTTATAAATATGTGGGTAGCATACGTTAGCTTAAGATGTTATAAATATGTGGGTAGCATACGTTAGCTTGAGATATTATAGATGTGTGGGTAGTTTACGTTAGCACAAAAGGTAACAGATAAGTGTGTAACATACGTTAGCACAAGATGTAACAGATAAGTGTGTAACATACGTTAGCACAAGATGTAGCAGATAAGTATGTAGCATACTTTAGCACAAGATGTAACAGATTAGTGTGTAGCATACGTTAGCATAAGATGTAACAGATAAGTATGTAGCACACGTTAGCACAAGATGTAGCAGATAAGTATGTAGCATACTTTAGCACAAGATGTAACAGATAAGTGTATAGCATACGTTAACACAAGATGTAACAAAGAAGTATGTAGCATACGTTAGCATAAGATTACCACAAGATGTAACAGATAAGTGTATAGCATACGTTAACACAAGATGTAACAGATAAGTATGTAGCATACGTTAGCACAAGATGTAACAGATAAGTATGTAGCATACGTTAGCACAAGATGTAACAGATAAGTGTGTAGCATACATTAGAACAAGATGTAACAGATAAGTTTGTGGCATACGTTAGAACAAGATGTAACAGATAAGTGTGTAGCATACGTTAGAACAAGATGTAACAGATAAGTGTGTAGCATACGTTAGCACAAGATGTAACAGATAAGTGTGTAGCATACATTAGCACAAGATGTAACAGATAAGTGTGTAGCATACGTTAGCACAAGATGTAACAGATAAGTTTGTGGCATACGTTAGAACAAGATGTAATAGATAAGTGTGTAGCATACGTTAGAACAAGATGTAACAGATAAGTGTGTAGCATACGTTAGCACAAGATGTAACAGATAAGTGTGTAGCATACATTAGTACAAGATGTAACAGATAAGTGTGTAGCATACGTTAACACAAGATGTAACAGATAAGTATGTAGCATACGTTAGCACAAGATGTAACAGATAAGTATGTAGCATACGTTAGCACAAGATGTAACAGATTAGTGTGTAGCATACATTAAAACAAGATGTAACAGATAAGTTTGTGGCATACGTTAGAACAAGATGTAACAGATAAGTGTGTAGCATACGTTAGAACAAGATGTAACAGATAAGTGTGTAGCATACGTTAGCACAAGATGTTATAAATATGTGGGTAGCATACGTTAGCTTGAGATGTTATAAATGTGTGGGTAGCATACGTTAGCTTAAGATGTTATAAATGTGTGGGTAGTTTACGTTAGCTTAAGATGTTTTAAATGTGTGGGTAGTTTACGTTAGCTTGAGATGTTATAAATGTGTGGGTAATTTACGTTAGCTTAAGATGTTATAAATGTGTGGGTAGCATACGTTAGCTTGAGATGTTATACGTGTGTGGGTAGCATACGTTAGCTTGAGATGTTATAAATATGTGGGTAGCATACGTTAGCTTAAGATGTTATAAATATGTGGGTAGCATACGTTAGCTTGAGATGTTATAAATATGTGGGTAGCATACGTTAGCTTAAGATGTTATAAATATGTGGGTAGCATAGTTAGCTTGAGATGTTATAGGTGTGTGGGTAGCATACGTAACTTGAGATGTTATAGGTGTGTGGGTAGCATACGTTAGCTTGAGATGCTATAAATATGTGGGTAGCATACGTTACCTTGAGATGTTATAAATATGTGGGTAGCATACGTTAGCTTGAGATGTTATAAATATGTGGGTAGCATACGTTAGCTTAAGATGTTATAAATATGTGGGTAGCATACGTTAGCTTAAGATGTTATAAATATGTGGGTAGCATACGTTAGCATAAGATTACCACAAGATGTAACAGATAAGTGTATAGCATACGTTAACACAAGATGTAACAGATAAGTATGTAGCATACGTTAGCACAAGATGTAACAGATAAGTATGTAGCATACGTTAGCACAAGATGTAACAGATAAGTGTGTAGCATACATTAGAACAAGATGTAACAGATAAGTTTGTGACATACGTTAGAACAAGATGTAACAGATAAGTGTGTAGCATACGTTAGAACAAGATGTAACAGATAAGTGTGTAGCATACGTTAGCACAAGATGTAACAGATAAGTGTGTAGCATACATTAGCACAAGATGTAACAGATAAGTGTGTAGCATACGTTAGCACAAGATGTAACAGATAAGTTTGTGGCATACGTTAGAACAAGATGTAACAGATAAGTGTGTAGCATACGTTAGAACAAGATGTAACAGATAAGTGTGTAGCATACGTTAGCACAAGATGTAACAGATAAGTGTGTAGCATACATTAGTACAAGATGTAACAGATAAGTGTGTAGCATACGTTAGCACAAGATGTCATAGATATGTGTGGACTCACCGATAGTTCTCCGCCAAGGACCGTCGACGATACTCCGAAATGACCCGCAGGTTCTCCACCAACATAGCATGGGCCTTATCCGGGTGTTTGATCATCCTGCCGGAATCTGCCTCTGACTACTGACCAAAGATCACTGCCGGGAACACACTCGTCAATGGATAATAGGGAACTGTCGGAGATTAGACAAATAGATAGGTTCTTCCTTGCAGGTATCTGTTGTGGACTGTCATGGTTCTAGATGGTTCCTGTGCAGGTTATGGCTTCATGATATCGGAGAATATCCACGTTTTGTGACGGTAGTTTGTGTCACTACAGTGTAGGGTTGCCTGACTTGTGGCATGAGCTTTGATACAATGAGGCATAGCCTTGGAGTATTCGGCTGCAATATATATTAAGGGCAGGTTATGTCATGTTTAGGACTCATTTGTATAAATTCTAAGAAAATCAAAACAGACTTTAAACTCGTGGTATAACATACAGACAGACAGACACACAGAACAGATAGGCACATCAGATAGACAGTCATGAGGAGACGAAAAGATAAACGAAAGATAAAAGATAACAAACAGATAAAAGTGGTTGTCATCCGATGGTTTGTACGGTATAGGCGACGCGCCTTCCAAATAACACTTAATATTGAACATGAGGATAGAGGAGGGGTCGATCCGAAGAGAATGGCTGCTGCCTCTGAAGCGGTCTCGGCTGGCAAAGATTAGTTTCATCTTCGTGCCAGGTCATGCGTGAGTACAAGGAAATGAGCGGGCTGACAAGCTGGCAGGTGAGGCTACTGTGGAGGGCGGATGCGCCATGGACCAGGCTGACATTCTGAATGCTCTACGAGAAGTGAGACTTTTGCGAGAACCAAGTGATGACTGTGAATCTACAACAATGGCCAGACTGCAGGAGCAGCAAATTAAAAGAGGGGTGGCCAAACAAGAACACTACGCAGGAAGCCAAAGAAGATTGATAAACCAACACAGAACTGGCGTCGTTAGCCGCTTCACGCTGCGGGATTTGCTGAGGAGGGGATCCGAGCACTTATGGACTGAATGGTTCGATGTGCAACGAGGATGATCTGTCGACTAACTAACTAACTAACTAAGCTATACTTGTCTTTATTGTGTATTCGTTCGCTTTGAACTTAAAGACGAACTACTACTTCTGGAGCGCTGGACTGGTTTTTGAGTGTAGATTAATTTTCTCTATTACCAGTGTCTCTCGCCATCAGGCGATCCCACTCCGACTTCTGCGGTACGTGTAATTTATATCCCGAAGTCAATGAAGGGAAGTCAACATTTTAGTCAAACTGATCGGGAAAGGGGTTGAACCCGCTACCTTGACATCAACACACAGAACGTTGCCATTCGGCCATGCCGACCTAAAAGAACATTAAACTAAGGAAACGTGTATTAAATATACATATAAATGAGTACTATTAAGTACACAGATAAGTAAGCAAGTAGGTGAGTTAGTAGGAACGTAGTTAGATAGGTAGGTAGAAAGGTAGGTAAGTAGGTAGGTAGGTGGGTAGGTAGGTAGGTAGGTAGGTGGGTGGGTGAGTGGGTGTGTGGGTGGGTGGGTGAGTGAGTGAGTGCGTGGGTGGGTGGGTGGGTGAGTGAGTGAGTGAGTGGGTGGGTGGGTTGGGTGGGTGGGTGAGTGAGTGAGTGAGTGAGTGAGTGAGTGAGTGAGTGAGTGAGTGAGTGAGTGAGTGGGTTTTGGGTGGGTGGGTGGGTGGTTGGGTGGGTGGGTGGGTGAGTGTGTGAGTGAGTGAGTGAGTGAGTGAGTGAGTGAGTGAGTGAGTGAAGTACCCTTTACACGTCTTAAAGCAGATCGGGCATGCAGCGCTAGCCCTGTGCATTTATAAACTAATCGTCACTCCCTGGATGATGTTCTCAATATCAAACCTACCGCCTTTACTTTCCATGATTTTTCCTAGTACCAGCTTTACGTTGTCTCGACATGGGAGCCCTTGTTACAGCTTCGGTTGGGTTCGATGAGAAATGAATTCACAAGCACCGGATCTGCAGGTACGAATTGATCCATGTCGACGGTAATGGCAATGTGGAGAATCATGATAACCGACGCCAGCCGGCAAGGCACCGAATAATGATGAACCTAGCACAGTTCGTGGCGACTGCCCTAGCCAGTCGTCCTTAATTTCTCGGGCTCCATAGCCACTTGACCTACACTGCACGGTATATACTATATCCCGTAATGACATAAAATGACTTGCTTTATAAAAGCCTGCCTTGCGCATGTGCAAAGTGGAGAAACGACAACCCTTGTTACAAAAATAGCCTCTTAAGTCGAGTGTTTATCCTGAATGGCAAAAATATTGCAGCTTAGCCGTAAACAGGGATAAAACAAACACCACCGTCCTCAAGATCCACAAAGAAGTAGAAGAAACACATAATTCATTGGCCGGCTGAAGAGATGTTCTGTAAATGTCACGTGAACGTGTAGAGGGAACTTAATCGAATCGAGAATGTTGACAAGAGTAACGTGATGCAGTTATGTTGTAGTTAGCGTGTTGAATGTTGTAGCTATTTTGTTGGATGTTGTATTTAGCTTATTGGATGTTGCAGCTGGCTTGTTGGATGTTGTATTTAGCTTATTGGATGTTGCAGCTGGCTTGTTGGATGTTGTATTTAGCTTATTGGATGTTGCAGCTAGCTTGTTGAATCTTGTAACCAGCGTGTTAGATGTTATAGCTAGCACTTTGGATATTGTAGTTAGCATGTGGGTGCTAGCATGTTGCATGTTGTAACTAGCAAGTTGAATACTATAGCTTGCATGCTGTAGTTAGCATGTTGCATGTTGTAGCTTGCATATTGCACCTTGCATATTGGATGTTGTAGTTAGCATGTTACATTTTGGAGCTAGCAGGTTGCATATTGTAACTAGCATGTTGAATGTTTTAGCTTGCATGTTGCAGTTAGCATGTTGCATGTTGTAGCTATCTTGGATGTTAGCCCTACGATGGACAAAAACTGCTGGTAGTCTCCCTAATAATTCGGTGTTTTACCTTACGAATGATCTAAGTAAAGGAACATCTAACTCCACGGGGATTGTTGGGCAGGTGGTACCAACCCCGTGTTTTTAGACCAACTGTAACTCCATGAAACATGTGACAATAGGAGCGTCTGGTCGATTGGCTCCTTTGGGAGACCCAGTTCGAATCTTCGGTAAGATGTGGGATGTTTTTCTGTCGAGGGCAAAAAGAAAATCCTTTCCTGCACAGTTCGCAGCGACTACACTAGCCAGGCAGCCTTAATTCCTCAGGCTCAAAGACCCCCCCCCCCCCTTGCCATACACAGCAAGGTACTATATTGGCAGTAAATGACAGTTTAAATGACAGCCACTCCATGGTGATAACGTAAATATTACACAGCGCTTCTTCTCTTCCCAGAACGTCTCCTGGTACACATTTTCAGGCTGGCTCCATCTGTGAGCCCTAGTCACTCGCGGGAAAACATCCCCGTCGTGTGGGATTCGATCATCGTTCGGCAGGCAGTCGTGCTAGCCACTACTCTACCGCGACTCCCTTGTCTATGACGTATGAACACTAAAGTCACAGGTATTGATTTGCACTCATAGATGTAGAGGGGAGTAAGAAGATATTAAAGGACATACTAATAGAAAAATTGAATTGGTATTCGAACCTGCCGCCTGCAAGAAAGAACAGCGGTTCTCTGCAGGAATTTGTGTACTACGAAGACTGCCAACTAGACACCCCTGAAATCATCATCATTGTGTGTCCTGCTGCTAATTGTGTGAGCTATCTTGGTTTACCACCTCACACGGTCAATAGAGTCTCCGAACAGATCTGTGTCCCTGTACCGACAATCTATGCGGCCCCATCATCCAGGTATTTATCTCTCTGCCTTCTCCTTCCTCCTCTTCCATCTATTTTGCTCATAACATGCCCAGAAAAATGTCTTGACTATCTACGCCTAGATTACTCTAATCAGTTTACGCTTTTCATTTGTTTAGTGTAGGACATGGCGTTTTCATTAGTCAGGTCTATCATTCAAATGAGAGTTCAAGTATGGACTATAAACAAAGTTCTTACCTAGCCATTTTATAAGCTCCAGACATTTACATTCACCAGTCACAGGTGAAATAACACAGAGACATGCCTGACTGTAATGATGGGTCTAGCATATTAGCACTTTTAATGAAGAGACGTGATTACTTAATGTTATTGTGGTTTATGTAATGTAAGCCGCCTCCCTGGCGTAGAGGTTAAGGACGTTGTTCATAATCCCGTATACTCTCGTACGAAATACAGATGCGCGAGATTGGGCAGTGGATCGCGTCGCGTTGGTTACTTACGGGGGTATGTGAGCCGGTCGTTCAGAATGCAATGGCAAACTACTGAAAGTAAACCTTGCCAAGACATCAATAGCTGTTGAAAATTGATGGTGTTGACTGCAAATGTCCTGTAAAGGATATGCGTAAAAAAAATGTAATGTATGATCTTCGGGCAACGTGGCCGAAATGATAAAAGCGCTCGCTGTAAAACTTCTGTTGCGCTGAAGTTGAAGTAGGCGTGTTAACCTCAACACCGGCATTAAGCTGAACTTCGGAACGTTCTGACAAGGACATGCTCCAATGCGTTTATTTTCCTGCGCGTGGTTTGCATGTGAAGAGAAGGAGAATTCTGGGTAGGTCTTAACAACGGCAAAGTTGGTCTGGGGAGGGGCAAGAGGAGATGAGAGAGAAGAGGCTGCATAATTTGACATCATGAGATAGAGGAACATAGATATCAGAATTGTTTCGCATCACGCGAGACAGAAAAATGTGCGCAGACATGATCACCAACGCCATTGGAATACAAGAAGAATGCACAACGGAACAGTACATTGCCTATGTGATACTTGACCGAGCTCCTATCTCATCCCAAATCTGGTTCATTAGACAATGGCCTCCCGAACAATTACAGACCCATTTCCTTACTATCATTTCTATCTAAACCACTAGAAAAACACATCCATAAAGTAACATTACAGTATTTAGTTCGCAACAAGCTTATTCTTGACAGTCAATCAGGATTTCGACCAAAATATTCTTGTCATACGGCCCTAACAAACATGATAGAAAATTGGCACCAGAATATAAACAACAACAGTCTATGTGGAACTGTGTTTATTGATTTCAGGAAAGCATTTGATATGATAGACCATGTTATTTTAATTTTAAAAACTTGAGACAATGAAAATTGGCCCTAATGTAGTCACTCTAATAACATCTTTTCTATCAAACAAAAAGAAGTATCATATAATAAGTCTCTGTCTCAAACCACTACCTTCAATATTGGAGTACCGCAAGGCTCTAATCTTGGCCCTCTATTATTTGCCATATATATATTAACGATCTACCTTTGCATCTGTCGTCGTCCTGCGATCTATTTGCAGACGACTTTACAGTGCACACAAACGCTGAAAACTGTATTTTGCTGGAATTGTCTTTGCAACCAGAATTAAATAATGTAGTTAGGTGGAGCTAAATCTTATGCAAATTAACATCACTAAAACAAAATCAATGTTATTAACAACCAGACAAAGACTTCAAACTCTAAACTCACACACATCACTTCAACTTCACTATCGATAACATGCCAGTAGAAAGTGTAATTGAGCACAAAACTTTAGGCCTTATCATTGATATAAACCTAATCTTTAATTCCAACGTTCAAGCGCTCATTAAACAAACAGCGAAAACAGTCTACCAACTCGCCAAAATCAAAAATTTCCTTGATGAGGACACAAGGAAAATATTCTATACTTCTCATATACAGACACATTTTGACTACTGCTCTACAATCTGGGACGGTTGTTCTAATTCAAGCACCAAACGACTTTACTCACTCCAGAAACGGGCCATGAGTCTAATTTATAGCAAACATTTATCTGACAAGCCTAGCCTGCATAAACGCCTTCAGTTACTACCACTCCGCTAACGCCTGCTTTTCAATAAGACTAAACTAATTCACAAAATTCTACATCGGAATGCCCCAAATTACCTTTGGCCATTGTTTAAATATAATGATAGATACAATAAACGATTAAATATATTACACATTCCGAAGCCTAGGATTGACTTATACAAAACAAGCTTAACGTACTCTGCAGCTCAGCTGTGGAACAATCTTCCACTAGAAATCAAAGACATCACCAATCCCTATACATATAATCGCAAATTATTCGAACACTATCTCAGTACGGATTACCTTCCCCTACTACTACTACTACTACTACTACTACTACTACTACTACTACTACTACTACTACTACTACTAATAATAATAATAATAATAATAATAATAATAATAACAATAAAACCCTAGTATAACAGCCAGTCCCCATTTGGTAGGCCAGTATATTCCACGTGGCTAATAACAAGTGTCACACCATTAACTAATATTACTGAGTCGTGTAGTATTGATGTTCGCATTTTGCCCATGCCTTTATAATGCATATCTTTTATATTGTTGCTGTTCTCTGTTAGCCTTGAATGATGAGTGAATGAAATAATGTATGAAAGAGAGTGATAGAAGGGCAGAATGTTAAACGGGCCTGCGTGCCCAATTCTTAACCCTTTGAAAATAAAGTTTGTTCGTTCGTTCATCTCATCTTGTTCCTCTTGTACCTTGAGCGTCAAGGTGAAGTATAAACAGCGTGAGAGTGCCCGTTTATAGACTTCATGTCTCGAGATTCCCATGGACTCTGCTATTCCCTCTGTCCATCGGTTACGTGGCCGGCCTTTTCTTCTGCTTCCATTTGGCCTCTACACGGTTCTCCTAGTGGTAATAAATGCTGAATCATGGTGTTTTTTTAATCCTCTGACGAGTGTTGTCTGGTCCTTCCTGCTGTGTAGTATGATAGTTTGGTATGGTGCCGTATTGTAGGATTCTGGTAGTCAGGGAGGAAGATGTCTGATGTTGATTCACACGCTGCACTAGAGCACATGCAGCTGGAATACAGGCTTGGTGAACAACTGCACACACGACAGATGCCATTGCTATAAATGTGTCTATATAAAGGTCACGGTATATAGGGCCTATCTATTATAACCGGCTGCTAGGTCTCACTTACCTCATCCCTAGATTGCATGCTCTTATTCTGTTCTTGTCTCAGACAGCCCTGTCTGCCGTCACGTGAGTACACCGTCTGCTTCTGGCTATCTGGTTGAGTGTAGATTATGCAATCAACGAAACGATTATTCTCTCACTTTTCAATACGATTCTGGTGTGCATCCGTCTCTGTTCGTTGATACCAGATTGGTGATCAGTTACGATAGAAACTCTTGCACAAGAGTACTTTACCAATGTGGACATTTATTAGACGCAAACTGCTGCAGTAATTTTGGTTAGCTGTAAACATTATTCATACACTCTCTTCTTGACAATCTCTCTTTGGATTATCCACACATTCAAACGGGAACACAGACACCAACTGTCACTTATCTCTACCTTCCGCTCAAGATTTTCTTCCCATAATGAGGTCGTGAGTTCTGTTCTTAAGCTTTATCGTTTGTCTGTTCTCGGTAACTACATCTCATAATATCGATTCAAACTGTCTCGCAGTCGCCCCCGTACTGTGGGTTGTTAAGTCCATTGATTCATGTTTGTGTGTACATTCACACATTTGTTACAAAGCATCCACATGACTGCAGCGATTGGCTGGAGGAATAAGCATACTTTGGTATTTAGAGACGGGTCTCGGTGTAAAGGTCAGCTCTCTTTAAAACGTCCTGTGTTTTGATGCCGGGGTAGCGGGTTCAACCTCTACACTGGTTAATTGGACTAAAATATTATGTATATGGTGCCAGCTTCATATCGGTCCGTTCGTTGGTATATTTAGACCGGGGATGCTATTAATATCTCGCTGGCCGCCTTTGATTTCCAGAATATGACTTAATACCCTCTTTATGCTGGTCGATCTGAAAGCAAAGGTACAGCTTTTTATTTATTTATTAATTATTTTTCATATCTTCGGCACAAGAGGATTCAAACACATAACCACCGGATCTTCAGGTCAACATGTTGGCCACTGCTCTCCCGCTGCTCCCGACATCAAACTGACTTGACATAAACCCCCGATGTGATTATTGCTATCATTTTGTTTGTTTTTTCCTGTTATCTATTGTGTCCTCTAATTTCCACTTCTTCCCTTAATCCTCTAAAAGTGCCTATCAATAGCTGTGGATTTATATCTCTTGTTATTTCAACGCCATTGGAGGTTCCACTTCCAGAGCCACGACGTCTATGCATGTGTAGTGTGAATGAAAATATTGCCGCCCAATCTCAGACATTTCTTTTGAGAGCTTGAAGTTCCATGCTCAAGGATCATAAAAATATATAAGATACGTGTCATGTGCACCATAAGAAAATATGGCAAGCCATAAAGCTCACATTTCATTGTCTAGTATTACTATAGCAAAGGGGAAAATGTTTGTTGTGAATGCATCATTTCGATGATTTCACTCCGCTGGATCAAATTATCTTTCCAGACGTCGCCATAAAACTAAATGAACATTCAAATCCGGCTATTCAACTGATTGCTTGCAGGGAGTAGAAAATAACATAGCTCTCGTGATTTAAAAATCAGAAAGTATAATAGTCCAAAAGTCGCAAAATACAGAAATTAATTAGATATTGAAGGATAAACCGCAACAACAAGGGGACTATACAACTGGAGGTCCCATTAGCACGTCCGTGTTCATATCATTGGCTACGGCCATTTCAAAAGAACAGAAAATAAAGGGTACAGAAATTAGCCACAGGGGAGTGCATGTAATTTGAAACTTTTAAGAGGACGGCGCAAAGGAGACATAGCAGAATATTGAAAGACTTGGATAACCTAGGCAGTGTAACAGAGCTGCGTAGATGAGAATGTTCCAGGAAATTGAATGCTTGTGTAATTTAGGGTCCATAGAAAATACGGTAAAAGTAATGAGAGAGAGAGAGAGAGAGAGAGAGAGAGAGAGAGAGAGAGAGAGAGGGGGGGGGGGAGAGAGTG